>CAXAMN010021562.1:488692-522515 GCA_963970005.1 Durusdinium trenchii | reverse complement strand
CCCCCCCCCTCCACTGAGTGTCACAAGTTAGATATGTTGAGGTAAATGGTTGATATGTTTGCAAAGGATATATGTGTACACAGATGAACTAGTTGGATCAGATGATATAGTTGGATCAGATGAATAGTTGAAGGGTTTGAGACATGTGGATCAGATGATTGAACATGAATTGCTTCCCAGGGGGCCCCGAAAAGTTCACGAGCCCATATATTATAATGTGTAAATATAGATATGTAATGTTTGGTTGTACTATACAGTATTAGATGAAATGATATGTTCAATTGAACTTTGAGATTGCGTGTCAGTGTTTGGTTCATTTCGAACAGACAGCTTTCTCCGACATTCAGGTCTTCAGTTCCTTCACGCTCCATGTCCCCCCCCATCAATGCGCCCCGGAGGCCGATTGGAGGGCGCAGCGGGACCGCGGCTTCCGGAGCGCGGTGGAGTTCGCCTTGCTGCAGGGCGGCTTCCGGCGAGCGGCCAAGGTGCAGAGGGCTGGGGTGGGTTGGAGGTGAGAGCAGCTGAGCTAGCAGCTGTAGTGAATTTCCAAACTTAAAGCCTCTGGGAAAGTGTTCGTGCATGTATTGATGTATTGCGATGTGACGTTGTCGTTGCCTGACAGAGAGGCGAAACTACCCGAAGGAAGGTTCGTGGCCCTGGCAAGTGACAGATTGGCAACTAGGTTACACAATTGGAGCCTAGTAGGTTCTGGTAACCTAACAGGTTAGGGGTGCCCAGCCGCTTCCAAGGTGGGGGGGTTCGTTTGCGGCACTCAACCGCGCTGTCGTTTGTGGCACTCCTAGGCTCTATGCAGTATATGAGAAGGTACCGCAACATCCTATCAAGAGTTTTAGAGGTGACGCTCCCTCCCCACCCTCTACCACACACCCCCACGAGTGCAAGACTATTGAAAACAATGGTGATGTGAAGACCATCGTGGTGTGCTTTCGCATCGTGATGTGAGATGTGAAGGGCACCTGTGTACAGAAGATCATTGTGATGTGAGATGTGAGATGTGAAAGGTAGTATATAAAGGGTGTGTGATTGTTGTGATTGTTGGCCCACCCGCCCGCCCACCCACCCAAGAAGGAGGCGTGACCCAGATCATCCTCCAATGCGTGACGAGGATCCTTCCCATCTTTTTATATGTTTTGAATCAGAATAGTCCTTGTTCTTGCTTATAAAAGTTAAAGGCGGAGTGTCGCAGATGATCCCTGGATGCGTGCCGCAGATGATCCCTTCCCGGGGTGCCGCAGATGAACCCCTTTCTCCTCCAAAGCCCTGACCTATACACCCAAGATCACACAAGTACAGTATATACATCGTGTACCTCGGAGGACCCACGTCGAAGCTTCCAAAAACATGCAAAAACAATCAAAAACACATATGCAGTGGTTCTTGCCTTTTCAGGGTCGCCTGTTGACCCTTCCAAAGCAAGCAGCGTCACTGGAACACAGCGAAGACGTTTTGGGAAATTCCGCGAGGCCGTCCACCATGGACGCCCAGAGGTGGCCAGCGAGTTCCAAGGCCCGTTTGCGGCGAAGACTCTGCGGGTGCGTTTGCGGGCGTGAAGAATCCTCGGCGAAGACTCTGAAGGCTCCAGGCTTGTGTTCGTGCTTGTGTTGGTTTCCTAGGTTCAATAGGATCATGATATCATGTTTTTGATATGTGTTGTATCATGTAGCATGCGGCATGGTGTTTAATTGTTCGAGGGTCCTTATGTCTAGAGTCTAGAGCTATATCAGCTGGTGAGGGTAAAAGAAGTCGGCCCAGCAAACAACATGTTTTACAACAGAATGTGGAATTGACAAACCCATGTTACGGCATGCTACTGACAACAAATTGAAGCAAACACAATGCACACTCAAATTGAATGGTTTCGATTGAAGTACAAGACCTCTATACATATATATAGACACATAGATAGATAGATCCTTTTATGTGTTATATAGACCAAGACCTTTTCATTAGCGTTCCCCGCGGTTCAGCAGTCCCTCTTTGCTTTTCCAGCTGATCGCAAGGTTTGGAGGTGCCAATCTCAAAGGCGGAGCGGCTGGCGATGGCTCAGGCGCAGCTGGGCTGGTGCCACAAGGGCAATTGGCGACCAGCGCTCGAGGTCCTGGAGGAACGGATTTGGATGGTGGAGCACATGGACCAATGGATGGATTTGTTTGCATTGCCCAGATTGATAGGGTCGGGAGTGAAGTAGGAAATGGCGTAAGTTGAAGAGGTGCTGGCCAGCTTGAGTTTTGATGAAGTGTGTGGTTCCCCATGGATGATGATGACAATCTCAAACTATACTAAAGAGAGCTATATAGAGCTGATATACACTAGTGAAAGGATATTTGGATGGATCATCCTGGTGTGGCGTCAGAAGAACTAGCGGAGTTGGGGACACATAGGAATACGCACCATGCCAGTGTACTACGCCGGAAGTCAGCGAGCAAGATTTGGAGTACACTGCATGGTGCCTGGTGGTCTGAGTCTTTGCTTGGTGAGCTAGGTGTGAGTCCAGTTTTCCTTCTGGCACGAAAGTACATTGGCATATGGTAGATCCTGCAGTGGTTCATGTAATATACGTAGTCTCTGTTTATAAATATATCAAATTATCAAATAGTTCTAAAATTATATATACATGTTTCTCGCAAGCTCGTAAGTAAGCGTGTTCAGTTCAGATTGTTGCTCTCACCAATTCCTTGGATACACATCATGTAGCGCAAATTACTTTTGCCACTCACATAGCACGTGCGGACTTACTCCTAAACTTTCCTAAACCCAGCGAAGTGGTCGGCACTGAACTTCAATGGTCAGCCCTGAACCCCAGGACCTTTGGCAGCGTCACTTGATGACTGGGCAGATCTTGCGGCAAGCCGTTGAGGTGTGTGGTGCGGAGGCGAGCAAAACTGTCCAGAGGACATGGTGGACACTGGCAATTGTTTGGGGACGGTATATGTGTAGTTTAATTGCTTTGAAATTCAACAATGACTAGTATTTCAACTTGGACATACAAACCAATCCACATCATTGGAGACAAACATGCTTCTCAAAATGTAGCCTCGCGTTGTTTTCAAAAACCACATCAACACACTTGTTTTGATGCAACACTGTCCTCACGTGTCAAGGCTTGGTGCTGGGCTATTTACATACTGCAGAAAGCGTGGGAAAGGCCCGCTTTGTGACAGAGCCTGCCCTTACTTTACTGACAGAGGGCGCCTACTCGATTAAGTAAGGGAGTAAGCTACTAGGATAAGTTCGCTCCTAGCTAGGACGCAGGATAGCGCACGCTTCTTCTCCCTCCGCCTCAGGGCGGGGGGGGAGCTTCCTTGAAGAAGCATTCACACTAATGATTTGGTTCCTAGATGTTTAAGGAAAACTCGGTGATCCTGAGGAGAGCAGCAGACCCTGGGCCGACCTTAGGCATGCAACACTGGACCTTGAAATACCTTGATGATCCTTTGCATCATCCATCCGTCACCTTCTTTTCTAGATTGGACGTCAACAGCTTGAAATCACTCAAATTTGTTGCATGTTGGCTGTCAGGGCTGTCAGAATCCCGAAACCTCCGTCCAGTCAAAAGCCCAAATCGCTCGCCAGGGGGCCACCCCCAAGCGTTGAACTGTGCGACGCCGTGCTGGGCACATTGCGTGGCCTGGTCTGTGGCCCGGGAAGCTGGGTTTCCTGCGTGAACATAAATCATATGTTTTAAGTGTATATATATATATGTCATATATATATATAATAATATATGTAAGTATATGTATATAATAATATGTAATAGTAAAAATATGTTATTTATATGTATAATGTATATGTCATCCCCTTCGAACCGGGGGTTTGTAGAACTTTAATTGGAGATCGAGAATAGAGACCTGAGGAAATATGGCTAGGATGAATCTGAATTGTTGATGGTAAATTTGTAGATCTACATGAAAACAAACACTTTCTTGTGCTATTGAGCAGCCATGAAGGTAAGGGCACACCTCGTATATAGGTTGCAAAAAGAGGCATACATGAGGTGTGCAAGTGCTTACCTAGTTCGCGGTATCCCAAAACCCGAGTTTGTCGCCAATTGGGTGGGGATAGCACCACCTATTGTATACAAACACACGACTATTCTGGATGTATTCCGCTGGGAAGCCTTGTCTATTGTCAGCCCATATTCATATTTGGTAAATCCACTTGTACTTCTTGTTGGGAGCAGTATCCATGCACCAGGTTTGGCAGAACATCATTATCCAGGACACATTGCGCATGACAATACTTCTGTTTTGCACCACACGTGCAACAAGGTGCTGGTTGTTTCTTCCTTGAAATCAGGTTTGTAAGGTCGTGCATTTTCAAATCCAAGGTTTGGCTTGGCGCAGTGCGGTGGAGCTATTTGAGGCCCAACGCAGACTCAGAATGACTCAGACACATGTTTGTAACCTTTTTTGGGGGTCAAAGCTGGGCAAAGGCATGGCCAAAATCGGTCGTCACGACCGATGGGAGTGGGTGATCCGTCGTCGCGAAGCCGGTGCGGAGCGACGACGGTGGTCCCGACGACGACGTCGTTCCGTCGACCCGCACGAATCGCCCAGGCACGACGCCCCGTGCCTTACCTTCCCGCCGCAGGAGATGCCTCGCCAAAGAATTGCTTGGTCAATCTTCTCCTGTACTCGATGCTCGGAACGGCAAAGCTGATTGGTTGTGAAGACATGTGAAGACCCAGCAGCGGCCGTTCACTACTGGTTGAGCCAACCATGTGGATCGCCTGTTGCAGTTGGAACGGAGGCCTTGAGAAGAATGGTGTCCATCCCCGGATTTTCCGGAACACCAAACTGGAGACTGGAGTCTTCCATTTGAGTGATAATTGATGATAATTGTATGTGATCATGTTTGTTTCAGTACCAAGAAGTGCGTCTCCTTCCGTTGCAGGGGGCCGAAATGGTATATTGGAATTCCAGAGGACACCTGAAAGAAGCGCAAACATCAAATCAATGCAGGTTTCGGTCACCCGACATCGATTTGGCCCCCACTAATTAAGTGGCATCAATATTTGTCCCTCTCATGCGACCAAACATATGTGTGTGGGGGGACCCCCAACCAATAGGTTTTGGTATTTGTTGGTTTTTTTCCTTTACCAGGGAGTCTTTGGGAGGTCTCCCTATCTTAATACACCAATCTATACATGGTGTTGGCTCAGGATGCATCCACGCCTGTGCGGTAGGTGGTGAGCGTTTGGAGGCAGGCCAAGTGGCAGGATTGATGGAAGAGTTCTCCTAGGGCTTGAGCCTTGGGGCTTTTATGCCAGATATTGATATTGGATGTACACAACCCCCAACCTGAAACTTGGTAATGAACATGTTAAACACGATGTTCTTGGCAATGCTAATATGAGAAGCCTGTTTCTTAGACGGGATGTGCTTGAATCACCATATCGAATCGACACCGCTGCAAAGGAAACACACTTCCATTATTTGCCATTCACTTTTGTTTGTTTGAATATGTTTGAACCATCCTCTAATGCCCTGCCTCCCCCAAGTTTGGGCGCGCAACGACCAGGCCAAAGGTGCCTTGGAACCCCCCACCTGGCGCTTTGCCCTCAGCATCCTGGCCGAGGCCAGTGAAACCAAAGTTGAGTTGTAACAAAAGATGGGGGGTACCTTGGTTAAATATTCCAGGTAGTACCGTGAGTTCATGGAATACTCCTCGGGGTATATGTTTTCAGGAATATTAATGGCTGGAGGTATACGATACTGATACTGAAGACATAGAGGAAAAATCAGCGATCGCCAGAAGAAGGGTGGAAGAGCATACCTTGGAATATTTATCCAGATGTGGTTGGATTTCGCTCGCAGACACCCCTAAATGAACAACAAGTACCTTAGGGGCCCCATACCACTGGAATATTTAATTGAAAGAGGAAATATTCAGGGAACAGACGTTGACAGACTTGAGGGGCGCAGAAAAGGGGCGCAGATCTATGAGCGCGTTGCTAATTTTGCTGTTTGTGAGAAGCAGGGTGGAGGCATACTTGGATTATGTTGTAACAAAAACTAGAGATGTTCAGGAATATATTATTCATGCAATTATTCCAGTAACTGCTCAGTTGATGGAATCATTCCTCAAGTAGCACTGGAAGTATACAGGAATGAAAAAAAGAATTATTCTGCAAGGTATCGACATGGGTA
Source organism: Durusdinium trenchii (assembly GCA_963970005.1). NCBI lineage: Eukaryota > Dinophyceae > Suessiales > Symbiodiniaceae > Durusdinium > Durusdinium trenchii. The sequence continues at coordinate 516,345 of CAXAMN010021562.1, read as the reverse complement.
GGAAGCTAAGACACCCGCCATAACAAAAGGCATGCAAAAGCCAACACTAAGTCTAACATTTTTCACTAAGACTACCTATCTTCTCATGGTGATCTGTCGCGTTGTAGTTGGATAGGTCGACCGGCAGATTTGGTGACCTTGTGGGGCTGATTTCGCGGATTCGTTGCATCGGGCACTCGGTTTCGCCAACAAATGCGATGCCTCCGAGCAGGTGAGGTCGGAGCACCCCACGATTTTCGCCACGGGAATTCGGGCGAATCACCAGGAATGGTTTTGCTGAAAACTGCCTGAGAGAGAGAGAGAGAGAGAAAAAAAAAGTAAATTGGCCAATGTGTGAAAATATTGTTGACAAGTTGTACAGCAGTGTTTATTTGCAGAAAGTCAACCAGAATCGATCAACACGGTGTTGCATTTGGTGTGCTTCGATTCAAAGGGTTTCTCCAAGCAGGCAAAACAAACAGCACAGTCCAAGTTGTTTTGCCAGGCCCAAAGGCTTGGCCTCCAAGAGGATGCGGGGCTCTACAATCCAGTGCTTGGGAAGCCCAGTCCGAGCGGTTCAATCTACTGGCATGTTCCTCCCACCTTCCCTCCTCCTTCCCCCTAGACGTTTCAACTGGAATGGTGTGTTGCATGTTATTACGTACTATATTATATATGTTCATTGTATATATTATATAGACCATAGACGTGGTTCCTGGATTTGTTTGTTTCGTTTAGAGACTTACGTTCGAAAGGTTGAGCCGTATGTAGGCTGTGGGGCTGGTGTATATTTTATTTATTGGGGACGGAGTGGATTGCCCGCCAAGAAAGACAACTAAATAAACCACGCTCTGAACTTGGTGCTGTGTAAGGTGGCTTTTGGACTCGGAACTCTTTGCTGCTCTTTGTTTTGCAGAACTCCGTTTGATGGTGGGGAGATAGACCGACTGCAGTTGACGCACTCACCTCACCTCACCTCACTCACTCAGTCCCCCACTCACTCACGCGCTCCACAGGGCAGCCGTCCACGTCCAAACTCAGCTAAGCCTTAATGTACAACCTGGCAACGGCACTACTTTAGCACAAAAACAAGATATGTACAGGTGGCTGCTGGGAGAAGCAGGAAGCCTAACATCACCGCACTCCGTGCATGTGAATCTCCAGAGCTTCGCCATCCCCATTGGTTGCCAAAGACTGTGTAGCCGGTAGCCATACGTGCGGGCACACGTTTCAGCACGGCATGGATGTTTTCAGGGCTGGTGTTCAGGGCAAATATGGGTAAATGCAAAAAAAGCAAACTACGGATCCTTTGAGCTCCCTTTTTGGCGTGTCCTCGTTCCGCTCCCCGAGCCGCACAAGACTAGCCCGCGCTGGCTTGACTCATAGATGCCACCTTTTAGGCTGCGCTCAAGTGCACTTCATGCCTGGGTTGAAACCAAACATGTCCTCGATCCAACAGCTTCATTTCGGTCCCAGGATCCATTCCCTTTCGCAGCAGTGGAGAAAGGCGCAGCTGCTGCTGGAACGTTGGGATGCTCAGATTGGGCGATTGAACCAATGAGTCCTTGTCAGTCGGTGCCGGTTTCAAGAGTTTGTTTCTTGTACAACTGAATATAGGCAGTGGATGTTTCGTCAGTGCCAATGAAGGCATTCGAGGGAATTTGACTTTTAGCAAATTGGACTCCTGACACTGGACGATTGAGTAGGTTGTTTGCTTTTCCCAGCCTGACTGTTCTTCTACCTGCATTGGCCACTTTGTAGGGGCGTTCGTCAGAGGTTCTTGATTTGTGGAATGAAGCTATGTCTCCTTTGTGTCCTCTCCCAGCAAGTTTGTCCAACCAACTAACTCCATAGCCTGCTGCGGCATTGCGATCACAAGCGCAGATCCAGTGACACTGGAGCTATCAGCTATCCATTAGGAAATTGGGAATGTACTAAACATATTGGGAGAATGCCTAAACGCTTCCCTCCACCCCAATAAGGGGCTGGATTGAGGTTGCACAGCAAAACAGACAGGAGGTGGAACCCACCACAGACACGACTTGAAGAGTTGGAACAGGAGCCGAGCGGTCCATAGACAGTCTATTCCGATATTCCAACACATGTGCAAATCATAGCCATCCATGCTTGCCGAAGTACTGCCACGTCCCACCTGCAGCCACTGCAGGCATGGCGGTCCAGGGCCCTGAGCCGACGGAGCAGACCTGGAGACGCACAGCCCAAGCGCACCTGGAGCCTTGGCCACAGGAGCGGCCTGTTCGGCTGGAAGCAGGGGAGACCATTGGCAGGTGGATGAAGAGACAATTGAGTGGTTGGCATCCCATGAGTCGCGAGGTCAAACTGCGAATATTACTACATTGTGGGCTGCTTCTTGAAGCTGAGTAATACTCAATGAGAAACAAACACATGTGATCATATGAGTGACTCTGAGTAAAGGGAGTATATCATATGATAAGATATATCTTGGATTTTGGGTGGTCTCCCCTTGTGAGAGAGATTTCGATTATATAATATAGAGAGTGCTTTTGCGTGACTTGGGGTTGCGATGTGGCTTTCTCGTTTGAGAGCTTTTTCTCGTTTGAGAGCTCAGCCTGTCATGATGCTTTAGTCATTTAAGTCTTAGATTCTGATTCTGATCATTAGATTGTTTGCCTCGTTTGCTATAGCCCAGCCAGAAACGGCTTACGAGAACCCACTGCAGAACCAAGAGGCGATTCCGCGTCCGGAGGCCATGGAGTTCCTCCGAGCGTTGAAGAGCGAGACGACGGAACAGAACGAAGCCTTGGAAGCGATGTTGCAGAAGGTCAAGGTGCACCCCACCGACCAGAGTCGTCCCCACCGGTTGAGTGGGCAGCGTGGGCGGGTTGATGGTTGATGGGATGGATCTTTAGAGTTGCCTTTGGACGTTGAATAGTTACTAGATGAGCTGGACAGTCATTTGATGATGAACAGCCTTGGACAGTCATTTGAGCCTTCAGAGTTGCCAAGATCTCCAACAGTTGCCTTTTGGCCGTCGGCCTGCTCCTGGACACTGGCCTTTGTTGGAACCTATCGGAGTTAGATGACGCCGTTGACGTCTTCCAAAGACACCTTTCCACCCAGCCATGATTCTCTCGAAATGGGTTAAGCCATTATCAATGATGATATGTTGCAGGATAGCAACTTGATGCAACTTGAAAGCAAACAATAGGTTCCCACCGTCACCCCATTTTGACAGAGGTGGCAGGGAAGGACCAGCCTTTATATGTAAGAACTGCATGTTGCCACATGCCATACACTGACCAGTTCAGATTCTGCATGTTTTTCTTCCTTGGAAAAGCGCCTGGGCGTGTCATTCGACCCCGTGCTCGAAGGACGGTAACCTGGCTGTGACCTTTGTCAAGCACTGCCAGGTGTGGGTCATTGAGTCTTACATTTGCGCGTGGTAAGGGTTGAAGACCTGATTAATGGGAAGGGGTTCAGAGTCTACATACCTGTGTCCTGTTATGTTGACTATCTATTTTTTGTTAAAGATAAAATATTGTTCATTAAATTCCATTCATAAACATATATAGATTATATAATCTATATTATATATACACATATACATACATATATGGTGTGTGTACCGTGTTGTTCTCGAGGCTATGGGATGTGTTTTTTTTTGTGGGAAGGGGGAGCTTAGCAATTGCTGAGATGTGCTAAGAGTGTAGGTAGGTGGTAGTCTTTGTTTTTTTGGTTGTTGCTTGCAGGCGATCATTCCAAAGTGCCATGAAGAGTGTCCAACCAAGAACATGCTACTGGACATTCCAAAGTTTACCTGCCTAATCCACATGGTTCGAACTAGAAGCAGATGACCGTAGATGACCTGCTGTCAGGCTTCCACGTTGGGGGTGGGCCAAAATTGTTTGCACAATGGAATATTATACATGCTTTAGGTTGTTCAGTTCATTTTGTTTCCATTGTTTGCACAGAGGAAACACTTGGTTGGTTGAGATCCTTTGGGCCCCTTTCACAGTAACTTGCACATAATTACATTGCTTGCATCCGTGAAATCCATGTTTGCGACCGACTATGGTTTGAAGTCAAATGCAGTTGCAGAGTCGCCAGCTCGTGGAAGGCCATGTCAAAAGACTTCAGGCAGCGTGGGGAGCAGCCTGTAGAGGATGTGGTTTTGTTCAGGAACATGATTGTATTGATTTATTTGTGTTTTGCTTCTTTGTGGGTTTTGATAGATTTGATAGCAGAACTCCTGAGTGATATTCAGCCTTGCTGTCTCAAGAATTGTCACTACTGAGATGGATCCTGATCACCTACTCGTACAACGTTGAATCACTGAAATATATCTCTGAGCCCTGGAGAACCTTTGACAGTTCAGTCGAGTGGTTCCGGCTGATGCCTCGGAAGACGCGCGCATTTCTTGAGGCTATCATGTAGCGCTTGCACCAAAGCGATGGTGGCATGCCAGGGCCCCAGAATCGAGGCCCTGCATGGTTTTGGCTTGTGGTTTTCAATGGTTTTCAGGTTCATGGTGATTTTATTGATGTGAAGAACCTGTTTGAATCTGATTGTGCGTGAAGAGATGTTGGATTGTTAAGCAGAGCCCACACAGTTGATGTTGGTCAATCTCCCAACACCATGTTGTGTACGCGAACATTCCGCAACGACACAGAGTTCTTTCAGTATATGTCTATGTATGCCATATGTATCCATATGTGGTTTTCCTTTTGCCTTCAGCTATGTCATATCTCAACATTTCTTACGATGTCACAGAGGAATGTGCCATGCCTATGGACCTATGGATGCTTTATGGGATCCATATGCTCCGTATGCCCCTGGGATGAACACTCATGGGAAGAGTGATGCCTCTGGTTTGCATCGGAGGCTCGAGAGCCTCCTGCTGGGCAGAAGCTCTCCAGCTCTTCCACAGGCTAGGCGGTTTGGCCTCGCCATTACGAATGACTGGAAATAAACATAAGCAGTACTCAGTGTGAGTATCCCCCTATCAGAGGTGCTGCAGAATTTTGTGCTTGAAGAAAAGAATCGATGCGTTCACAGAATACTTTACCCTTTGGTAAGTGTTAGGCAAGCAGCCACCTGCGGTGTGCAAGAAAAATCATTGCGGATACTCAGATCCTTTCCTACAGACAAGAGGGTTCGGCAGTGTAAGCCTTGGCCACACATAAGGAACCCCTGATGTGTGTAATTTTCTGAAGTCACTCGTGGCGCTGGACAATGACAGGCAGCGGCCGGATGAGGACATCGGCTGTGTTGCAGCGGCCGGAGCCTGTGAAATTTCAGAGCCCCTTCACTTTTGACAAAAAAATGTTGCTCAAGTGCGCAAGAGTGATTGGAGTATTTGCGGGGAGGTTTTAATCAGCAGTTATAAGTTATAAATGGTTTCTTGTGTACCTCTAATTGGACATCTTGCCAGGGTTATTGCCCAGGCCATCCGAGCATGTGGGTATGGGCTTCTTTGGGAAGAGGCCGAGACTCGGAGAAGATGCAGCCTGGGACTTCGGAGACCCACATCCTGCCATCCTGGGTCATTTACAAGCTCGTATGCACCTCTCGGGAAAGGGGGTTGGAAGATTGGAGGATCAGGAGGTGTTGCCTGGGGTGTCCAAATCTACTGGCGGGCAACTGGTACGTACTCTCTCTCTCTCTCTCTATCTGTCTCTCTTTGGGTTCCATGGTAATTAACTGAAATGCTGCATGGTGTTCCAACCTCCAGGCTGAAGCTACCATGACTGCCTTCGCTTTGATGTAGAAAAACTGCTAAAATGGACTAAGAGCTGTTCAGCAATATGAAGTGACCATTTAGTTTCTGTGGTCCGGCCCTGATGGAGGGAAGGAACGAGGGATAGTACTTCAGTCCGATCTCACGGGAGGCTGACCTTGGCCAAAGGGGCACATATCAAAGAGAACACATGTCATGTGATTCCGCTGGAGTGCCCAGGAGAGAACACGAAAGCTCCTAGTAGCTTCTTGCTCCTAGTAGTATGGCCAGGAGCCCCTAGTAGCGTCCTTGCTCATAGTGATTTTGCTGGAGTACCCGGCAATCAGATTTGATTCGTGCCACGTCAGTTCTTTTTCATGAGGAACAGTTGCTGGTGCTTGAAATCCAAAGCCTTGGGGGCGTTCTCAGAGTGAGGGAGATTTAGGAGGATCCTCACAAGCTTACAGCCTCCTTGCATGAAGCTAGTCACGAAGCTTACAGCCTCCTTGATGCCAATGGGCTTGACACTTTTTTAAGAAACAACTGCCGGTCCCAAAAGGCTGGAGGTTTGCCTGACAGAGGCGGCCTGACATGGGCCCTGCAGCAACCTAAACACAAATCATCGTGCTCGGTACAGAAACCCAGATGACGTGCTTTCCGATTTCTATTCGACTGAGGGGACTTCCGGGGGGGACCTGGTCGGAGGCCTTGATGCTGATCAAGGATGCTCAGCTCCAAGGCAAGTCACTGAAACGAACACAGACATCAAAAAATAACCAAAGCCAAAGACCATCTCTTGGTGATTGCTGCAACTATTTGATTCATGCGGTCTAAAAAAGGGACATTCTCGTGCGGTCACCCCATCCAGCTTGAAATGTTCAAACCGCTCGGACATCGACGGACTGGGCTCCAGGTCTCAGGCTGAACCTGAAGGCCCGCCACGCGCTGCTGGGCAGCTTAGGAGAGGCGGCTCAGTGGCCGCCAGGCACTCAGACTGTTGGTGACTGGAGTTGGAATACAGAGAACAGTTTCTTACCTCCGAATCAAAACAACACATTCTGGACGAACAAGGCTTCTTCAGGAGGGTTTTCTTCGCAGTCTTATGCCAAATCTTGTGCAGTGTGGCTTTGGGACCCAGACATCGCCTCGGATCTGGAACCGCTGAGGCTTTCCTTAGCATTTTTGGAGGACCGTGGACTGATGAAGGTCTAGCCGTACAACATATGTTTAAAAACATAACAGACAGGTGTTTCTGGGCCAGCCATGCAAATTATGGTTCGTGTGATCTCTTGGACGAGGCTTTGGGAGTGAAAACTATGCACTTCTTGAACATCTAGGTGGTGATATAGTGCTACTAACTACATATGAGACAGAAGAAGACCATTGACGTCCTCATGTCAGCCACCTGTATATACGCCATACCATTCCACGCATAGCAAGGAGTCGCAGATGTGCGAGCCCATGCTGGATGCGGAGTGCTTCAACACGGCTCCTTGGCCAAAAGTTGCGCTACCTCCTACATCATCATGGGAGGTTTACGGCGTATAGAGACAAGGATAGAATGGACGTCCTTTCGCTATTGTGAAAAGCGTTGTTGTTTCTATTTCTTCAGAAAGTAATCCAATGGGATTCGGGACACATACTTTGCCGGGTCTCTTTCTTTTTCCACATCGCAACTCTGTTTTGCAGTTCCAATTGTGAAGCCAAGCCAACATAGTGGCGGTGCTAGATGACATTACTCGAGCGTTGTTTGTATGCATATTTATGGATAATTTATATGGTCACATATCATAACGTCACCTCTACCTACCTTTGGGAGGGACACAGCACGGTGACAGAAAGAAAGGGGGGTGGTAGATAAAGGGGAGAGTTTCCGGAGTTGGAGTTTAAGCATCCACTATTTTTGTTGGTCTTTGCTTCATGCTGCCAGGCAATGCGGGCATGTGCGCTTGCAGGTGCGGCAACGGGTTGCTGGAAACAAATTACATATTCCATCCTTTAGCAAGCAACTCATGCAGCTAGTACGTGTTCCTGGTGTGGTGTGGTGCAAGTAGATGCAAGTAGCATGAGTGGAGTAATAGATGGGCAAAACTCAAGCAACAACATGCAGTTTCTTGCGGGACTTTTCAGAGATGCTCGAGACCTACAGACATGCCCTATCTTAGCCTGAGGCAAGTCCTGGTGCGAGTGCCTCTCTCTAGTGGAGGACAGCACAGCGAGGGCATTTCCAAGGGCATTCCAGGGTCAAGGGCTGAGGCGATCATTCACAAGCAATTGCTGTTTTTCATCCAACACTTTCTTACAAACCTGGGGTCTGGGCTACTGGTAATAACGAAGCAATTGTGGGTCCATATTTTACCTGACCTGGCAGTCTGGGAAAGCGGCCAGAGACCTAACGTGGCAACCAGTACCCAGCTCAAAACATCAAGAATTCCTAAGAGTTGGGTAGGGAAAAGCCAATTGCCATGAGTTGGATCAATCCGTTCTCGGAGACCAACTTGCTCAGCAACTGCCCCATTAGACTCGAATCTAGTGGATAAACACCTAACACAGCAACTGGAATGTGTGTTCACTGCTCGCCTATCGGACCTTTTCTCCTTTACCAAGTGGTCACAATGCACTGCCACAAGTCAAATCAAGTAGGGCCAACAATGGAACGTGATTGTTTTTGATAGTTTGAGTATCATGGGCGTATACTGGACTGGGAGGGAGGTTTCAATTGTTCCGTGCATCACCTTTCTTTTCTTCAATCAATACATATCTCCTCACTATAGATACACAGGTCGGTCAGCAGATCCCCACCCCAATTCAACTAGACGGAGCTTTGCCAGGAAATCAATCCACGCACCCAGACAAAGCCGGATCGCTTCTCTTGGAGTATCTTCGATGCAGTGTGGTCAGGCCGTTGATGGCTGACGTTTTTGACAGATGTGTCATGATGTGTCCAAGAATGTGTCACTGTGTGACAGTAGATGGATAAGCAATGGACAAGGATGGAGGGAGTTGCTTGTAAGTCAGTGAGACCTTGAATTTAAGAGGCCCGACGCATGCACATAGGCCCCGATGATTTGTGTGAGCCATGAGTGCAGATGTTCATGATGCTGTGGCTGCGTCAAGACTTACACATCTCAGTGAATGTGACACCAATTTCATACGATTTCCGATAAAGACTTACATTGCGACACCCAGCCGGACCCCTCCCACCACAGCCGAAGGGTCACACATGCAAAGTAATGCCCCTCACAATATAGTGTCTTGCTTGGGCTGTTCCAGAGGTCGATTGAACAGAGATAGATCCTGCAATATTCCATACATGATGATGTCATCATGTTCATTCATGTTGGAACCCTTTTTCTTGAATACAGGGTTCAATCGCTTTTTGGGCAGGCTCGCTCCAACATTTGAAGACGAGCGATTCAGCATGGTGACTTGGCGGCGTTGAGGGCGATTTCTCGGACCCGTTGGATTCGATTGGCCCAGGAGTCTAGAAGTGCCAAGTTATGAGTTTATAAGTCAACAAGACTAGTAAGGCACCTTGCTACGTTCATAGCTTCTTGCTACTAGTAGTAATGGCCTCCAACCTAATAGCAATTGCCTCCAACCTAGTAGCTTCTAAGCACTTTAAACTTTACCTACCCTATTTCATGCTGCTTGTGGGACAGCCTCATGGAACTTGGATTGCAATTGTGTGTTTGTGGGGTCATGTGATGCAAATACTTTTTTAGTGGCTGCTATGTTATCAGATGCATTATTAATTGTACGTTTGACCCTGTCCAAGAGAAAAACACCACATGGCTTGAATCTGTGTGGCCAGGTGGTCTCAACTCACTGATGACACCGCAGAGAGGCGGTGGAGCAGAGACAAACCGTTTCTCGCACCGTTCTCTCATCCTAGTGGGCGGAAAAGTGACCGCCTCGACAGCAGAGCCGATGTGATCGACGAGCTTCTGTTTGATGTTGAGCTTCTGACACCAAAAGAGAGATGAATGAATGTGATTACTCAGAATGGTCTATCTATCTATCTATCTATATATTTATGGATCCTGAAATTGGTGTGAAGCTGCCAGCCAAGCCCTTACTGTTGAATCTAGTTGAGGTGGATGGTACAATGCATCCTTCTGCCATCGCTGAGGTGAGGCATGAAGGTTTGGCTCAAGCTCAATCACTTCACTAGAGGTGCCGCCCGCTGGAGTGTATCCGGTAGTCGTGAACGGCTACTAAGAGCTTTTTGCTGTGAACATGTTCAGCTGGACTCTAGGAGAAAAGGTTTGGTGTTCAGTGTGATTTTTCACAGGGCTGAAGTAAGCATGAGTAAGCCAAGACGTTCTTGGTTTGTTTCTACTTGCACCTACATGAACAGCTAGTACCTTTGCTGGAACATGAACTAGAATGCGCTTTTACGCTCCCTGTATGCGTTTTGTATATTTATCGTGCCTACAAAAGAACACACTCCGCCAACGACCAATGGCTCTATCACTGATGGAGAGAAAACCCATGGCGAAGTTGATGGCCATGAGCCGTCCGGGAATCCCAAGGAAACCGATTCGCATCATGGCCAGTCGGAGCATGTCGGAGCTTTGGGAGTGCCAAGCACAATCAACGATTTCTGAAATGTTTCATGATGATAGGGTCGGCAGGGTGTATATTTTGTTCTTCCATCTTTGAGATTTCACATTTTGATGGAAAAATTATGTTCGAGTGTTCAATTGGCAAACTGAGCTTTGAACCCGTGTAGCCGAGCTCAGGTGGACACAAACCTGGAAACAAACTGGTTTCAACAATTATATATCCGTCCTGCTACGTCAACCGGCCTTCCATCAACCACTCCTGACAGGGCTGGAAATGGCAACTATGTCCAATGGGAATCCACTTCATTCGACATCACGTCACATCCGCACCTGTCCGCGTTGTCAGACGCGTCGCCCAGGCCATGAGGGTCGTTTGCCCTCCCAGCTGGTGGCCCAGGTGGTCCGGCTCCGCTACCAGGCGATGTTGCTCGTTGAGCTGTGAGCTGTGAACGTTGGTGTAGGTGTATGGTTTTTGAAGGTCTGGGAAGAAAAACACGTGCAAAACTGTGGCAGGTTGGCCCGGTGTTTCTTCTTGTTGTTTTTTAGACATAGCCTGAAACTGGAAGTCTTTGGTCAAGCCAACCATTCCAGATGATGTTCCGTTCTTGAAGTCTCAGAAACCATGTTGCGATGCAGAGATGGAGAGATTCAGGGCTACTGCGGCTACTGTGCTTGTCACTTCTTCAGACTCCACGAGGAGTTCCTGGACGCTGCGCGTCTCAACGCCTCGAGGCCTCCTGGACGCTGCGCGCAGCGCAGATCCGCCGGCTTTTTACGCCGCTGAGGACAGCTCTTCCAACTGGAGAAGGGGCCTGAACAGATGTTTCAGCAGCAACTTGTGGGCTATTGATTGAACCTTTTGGATCCCTGTGGGATTTCAGCCGCTTCGAATAAAGAATGCCTGAGCACTGAATTCCAGTGACACTGAATACTCGAGTCACTGACCACCGTCCCACTGCCGGTGTCGAGCCCAGGAAGTCTCGAAGATCCCTTGGCGCCCGCTCGAGCAGCCAAGTTCAGGTGGACCATGGGAGAGATGGTGCGGCCTTGGTGGGGTCGGTGTCAATGTCGGTTTTAGCGGAGACGTACTTGCACCAAATGAAGCGGACAACATCCAACCAGTCAACTAGTCAACACTCAATGCTTTAAACTTTAAAAATCATGTGGGGGTTGCCCTGAGTACTTCTGCACGAACCAGCTTAGTCTTGTGGAATCAGGAAGCGCAAGTACTAGACATGTTAAACGCCGATGGTTGCTACTGGCCGTCTAGCCGGCACCAACGGCCTCGATCAAAATGGCGCAATCTTCACCCAGGTGGACGATCAAAGAGATGTGTTGTGTGTGTTTTTTGCGTTTTGTTGGCACTGTGGGTGGGTCTCCAGGATCAACAATGTCTGTGCGATTGCATCGGGAGACCTCCCAGTTTGACCTCAATAGACAGGTCCACCCAGCCAGGTCCAGGTCTCCCTATGAAAAATATGCACCCCAAAATGGCCTGTTGATACGACTCATCGACATTGCCTAGTAACAAGAAGCTACTAGGGGCTCCTGGCATCGCTACTAGGAGCAAGGACGCTACTAGGGGCTCCTTGTCGTACTACTAGGAACAAGAGACTACTTAAAACCGATTGGCATCACATCGACAGGTCCTTTCGGCGCACGTGCTCCGTCTCTCTGATGGGGGCACGTGCACTGAAGCGCGTTTGAGCTTGCAGTGGACGCTACCGGGTGGCGCCCAGCAAGTGGCGACTCGGTTGATGTCCAGTGAACCGCATTGCTGTGGAACTGGGCCGTTATGCTGTCCAGGGCACCTTCAACTTTAACTCAACTTCTGGGACACAATTGAGATAAGCTAAGCGGACTCTTGTTTCCAGATGGTGCAGTAGTATCCAATACAAGTTCTTCGAAATCAGAGCAAGAGGTCGAAGGATCCTTTCGGCATCCAAGGGCATGACCTTGCTGAAGGGCCTTTTGACACCCAAAGAGGTGGAAGGCACTTCGGACGTGCCAATGATTTGTAAACTCTTTCTATGCAGCTACAGGTATATATGGTACATATATAACATGTTACATAATGTATCATGCAAACATATGTTGATAATTGCAAGGACGCTACTAGTAACGAAGGGCGTCGCTACTAGTTTGCACGAATAGTTTGAATAATTTGCAGAATATATGTGGCTACAGAACTGGGCAACTTGGAGTTGGCAAGCATATGAATATGCTCAACATGTCCCTGTGCAACAGGAGGCCACTGGTAAAACATGGACAAAGAGAAGGTTATAAGCCCCTTTAAAGGGGCCTCACAGTGTTTTGTTATCTCGTTTTTAGACCCGAATTCTTTTGTGGAGGACATTCACCTCAGCTTTGCAGCGTCACGGGTCGCCGTGTCATGGCGTCACGGGCGGTTGGTAGCCAGGACTCCTGCTGCATGTGCCAGAGCACTTTGATTTAGCTTCTTGGCAATGGAACAGCGGAACACTCAGGGTTATATACAGCCGTTCCTGGCTTCAGGCCCCGGGTACGTTCGAGCAGATTTGAGGATTGTATAGCTTATTTGTATTGTTTTACATAGTTTTACACTCCATTGCCATATTGTCAGTGGATGAACTTGTCCAGGTAGATTTATATAACACAGTTTTTCTCGGTCGCACTGCACTAGTGTTCCTTCATTCTCCAGCGGCGGTCAACTTCAGGAAGGCGGTCTCCACTGTAGACTTCAGGCGTCATTAGCTTGAAGAGGCTGAAAGCATACATAGGTGGCGTGGTCGCCAAGTACTAGCATGGGCTTTGTGACATTTGTGCAGCCCTTTTGGTCGTTCACGGGTGTTAACTGTTTAACTTGAGTTGAATATTGAAGAATTTTGAATGTGGTGGCTTTGCCGGACTGTGCTGACAGCAAGGACCGAGCAGATGTGGAAATGGTCGCGGACTGACATTCTCACTTGGTGGTTTGCTTGACAGACGTGTTTTCTAGACTCCATGACAACAAGCAAGAGCATAGCAAGTCAAACAACAGTTGAACTTGCAAATGGCATTCAATTGCATTGTGCCAAGTGCTTCGGCTTGAAGACTTAATCCCGCTCCGTGAGCCCCAGGTCCCAAAGAGATGGATCATGCTCGAGCGCGCCGGGCGCCCGGTGTCGGAAGCTCAGAGGACCGGGCTCGACCAACTCACCAAGTCCACCGGCTAAACCAGGCTAAACCACCGAGAGTATCCTAGGCCTGTGTTGATTTGAGAGATGTTATAGGATCACCAGTTATGTTGTTCATTCTTGTTCCATTTGTCCATATTTGTCCTATTTCCTGGGACTGAGACGTGATCACCAGTTCTGTTTTAGGAGACCTTTGCCACCTCCAGGCCTCAAAGAGAGCTCTTGGTCGAGAAGATGCGACCCTACATCGAAGGTCCGGGGTCTTGGTTGAACGTCTGGGGGCATGGGAGGTTGCATCTCCTTTCTTTGGCAATTCATGGATATGATATGATATGATGTTGTTTGGAATAGTCAGGAGTCAGGAATGACAACTTGAGCCCAAGGCAGGCAGATCGTGCGCTTTCGTGCCAGCCCTTTGAGCCCCAAAAGCCACAGAGCAGCGAGCAGCAGTGTTTCTGAGTATTTTGACATCACGCGCAGTGCCAAGCCCTGCCTGCAATGCAGGATGTGTGTGTGTGTGTGAACCTTGCCAAAAGATGCCAAAAGTATGTGCACTGCAGCAAGTGCCTGAAGCAGAACATTTGACACTGCAGACAGACACTGCATCATGAGCTGAATGGTCGGAACTGCTCCCATGCATTCAGCATTTGGCGGGTGGAAGGGAACCCCAACAGAGGAACAGCATCCACTCGGAGTGCCATTTTTGTCCAACTCACGTGGCGTGGCATTGATGGAGCTTTCGGAGATTGTGCGTTTGGGCCGATTCCACTCTCTGTCACCTCAAACAATTTAATGAACAGAGAGCGGTCAACCTTGGGTAAGGCCCCACAAGATTCATGGGTCGCAGAGCCAGGACGGAATTGCGAAGATTGACATACAATTTCATGCAGCAACTCTGTCCTTTGCACATGTGAGCGAGATCTTGCGTGCGCAACTATTGGACCATAGGTCCAAGCAGTGAGCACGGTTTCTCCCCCACGGTCTTCGCAAAGTTGGTTCACCTTTGTTCTATTTGGTTCATGGATGAATGGATGTTCCCCATCACACAAAGCCAGACAAGCACAATTACAATCCCAGATGACAGGTACTGTGCTTCATTTGCCTTCTGGCATCGCGTCATGCAGAATTGAAAGCTATATTAGATTGGGTAATGTTTTGCTGTTTGGTCCTACCACTTCTTGCAAGCTCAAACTTCCCGTTCTTTCCTCGAGTTTCAGGCAGCTTGTCCTTCGCTCTGCAGGTCGCCTTTTGCCGTACTTGCGCGCGCATCTGGGCTGTCCGAGCTGTTTGGGACACCCAGACCACTTCGCCTTGGGCCGGCGTAACCGGTCCGCGGCAGATGGGAGTGGGTCGACCGGTCTGTGGCGCATTGGGAGTCTCAGAGTCTTGGCGTATCTCTTTTGGTAAGTTGGTTTCTCCAGATCTCTTTTGGACAGAGTCATGGTTGGTTGCGTGTTTGCGCATTTGCAGAACTTGTTGATACAATGAACTTCCAGATGATGCCCGAGTCTTGTTGATGCAACCCCCGGCGCGAACCGCTCAGACGATTCGGACGGTGACATGGAGTCATGGGACTCAGCGTTTCATGGCGGGTCCGCATGGTGATGTCTAATGAATAATATACTGACTAGTATTGACTAATGAATACTAATGAATCTAATGAATCACCCTGGAGTTGATAGAATCTGGAACTTGTTCAAGAGTATGACCAGCTAATGGTTTCCTCTCGATTGACGATGAGCCCAGACTTGTTTGACGGACAAACAGTACACAATCCGGCGCAACACTGCAACCTACTCGCAACTTTCTGGGTAAGGCTTCCCGGCAGCATCATCCATGGTCGCAGGTGTAGTATGTTCCTCCATCATGCGGCGTTATTCCATGGCAGGCAGCTCAGTTTTTGTGGACACTGAGATTGGATTGCAATCATTGTGGAATGCAAGGGAGGTTGTAAATAAATGTTGCCAATCTAGCCTAAAACTAGGCCCTTGCCTTTAAGATCCTTTAGGCATGTTTTTTGAGCGATGCGAGCTTCAGCACTAGACTATTTGACTCCAGTTATATATTTCATGCGCATTGAAGCTTGTTTGTACACTAGTTGGTACAAACGAACTTGACTCCTGGTTCATTCTTTCCATCATTTCCGGACATTCCCAGCGTCCAACTCAAAGTCTTCCTCGCAGCATGTTCGCGAAGGATTTGGGTGAAAGATACCGAGACCCACCCCATACGGATGGACAGGCCAGCAATGCCAGCACTGTTCTTATGATAATTATGCTTTCTATTTGATGACTTGGTCACCTGCATGCAACAGTATCGCTCAAGCATGATCGATGCAATTTGCTGTTCCCAGTTCTTGAAAGGCCTTTGCCACTGCCCGGTGCTGAGCAAGGTTTGTCCATGTGTTTGTAAAGAGCTACATTACAAACCTTTGATGTGGGCAAGTGCCACAAAAGAGCGGATTTTCGTTTACGACATCAACAGTATATGAGTCCACTCTTCCGTTTAGGTCTTGAAACTATTTCCTTGCAGAGACTCCACACAAGTTGGCAACGCCCCAAAGTTCCCAAATATTCGGACACAATTTGGAAGGCGTTCTCATGGAAGAGTTTTTTCTGCGACCGAAAGCACCCAGGTGGTGATTGCCCTGAACAGTGCTGGGCGAGACTATGAGGGAGGTCGTTGACTTGGTCTCTTCCGGACACGGGGATCGCAGAAGCGCTTCTTCAAACGATACTGGTACCAAGACATACCAAGACTGAGACCAATCCTACTGCAGAATTTTGATGCTGTCGGGTCAGTCTTTTTCAAGGCCTTCTGTGGAATCCAACCAATCCCTTCCACGCGCCCCCCCTAATAAAAAAGCGTTGATGTTGTTCTTTTTAGATTTGGGGTCGCCAAAAGGGGTATTATGAAAACACGGAAGTGGAAACTCGTGTTGTATCGCGACCGCACGAAGTGTCGGGATGGAAATGAAACAAGGTGTCTGCCTGTTTTGCATGTGCGCAGCACGTGAGGTCTCAAGGGGCCCCTGCGGGGTGCAGGAGAGCCAAGTGGCAGCGACCGGCGGTCAAAAGCTGCTCAAACTCAAGTTGTACGGCGTACAATTCACACCGGTGGTCTTTAATACGACCTCCAAAACTCTAAATGCTTCTGGCTGCAAAAGGCGCAGCAGTTCCACTGTCTCAGCTGGGTGGCATCAGAGGAGGCCAAAGCTTGACAGTCTGCATAGGTGTGGTAGGACTTTCCAGTGCGGGTGGTGATGACCGCATCTGGGACCCAATTTCTGGAGAGCTGATCACGTACCGCAGCTAAGCGGTTGTGCGCATCGATCCAGTTGTCGCGGGCCTTCTTGTACTCGGTGTCAATCTCGCGCATCTCGATCCTCATGTACTCTCGGATGTCGATGAGCTGTTCAATCTCTTCTTCTTGTGCTCTGCATTGGGCTTGTAGGTCAAATAGTTCAGCTTCTTGGTCTCTCACAATGTCTTGCAGCCGCAGGTTCTCGGTGCGGAGGGCACCAAAGGAAGTCTCAGGCTCCTTCTCGGTCTGTGTCTCGGCCGCTGTAGAGCTCGTTGAAGTCATAGTCCAGGTCGTTCTTGTAACCGTGGAGCTCCATGATGAAGTTCCCTTGTTGTCACAAAGGAAGCGCCACAGCAGCATGCCAATTACAATGACATACAGGGTCACGGTCATCTCGGGTGACAGCATAGTTGCTATGACCTCATCCGCCGTCATGGCCTTGACTCCGATCATCTGCGAGGTGAGGACTGCAAAGGCCAAGTGGTTGGGGTTGCCAGTCCGAGTGATGGCATGGCGTCTTGCGCTTGCCTGTCGCTCTGCCAGGGTCTTCTTCTTGGATGCCTGAAAGGAGACATCAGCTTGTAGTGAAAGGTGATGAGAACGAAGACGATCGGCAAAGAGCTGTCTGGCGGCATACTTGGTGACTCCATCGGCCATTTGAGCCTCAGATGAGACCCATTTCAGCCGGGACTTCATTGCCAGCATCTTTTGCTTGGTCACCATGACTTCAATCTTTGTTCTTTTGTCGCCTTGTAGGCTGGGAGTTTCAGCCTTGAGCGAGTCGTAGAGCGCCTTGGCGTCGACCACCAGCGACGAGGGCATAGTCGGTGAAAACTCGTCCACCTGTCGAAGTTGGAAGTCGTGTCGGGTGCAGCCCTCCCAGAAGATCAACAGATACTCCAGGGCGTCCATGGCGGCCGAACATGCCTGGCTCTCAGCATTGAGTGATGAGCGACTCACTCTTGGCAACTTGAAGCTTCTCCAATCCAGAACGATGTAGTCCTGTGTGGAGCCGTCTTCCAGGATCTGCTGGTTGCAGAGGAAGATCACATAGCCACCCTGGGATTCGCTGTTGCGACGAACTCCCCAGGCTGCGTCGCTCATGGCCACCATGCAAAGCTTCTCCATGTCTCCTCCAAGATCTCGAAAGATCAGGGCAGCGTCGCTGTTGTTCTTGGCAAAGCGGAGGAGCTTGTTGGCTTAAGGCTGTGACTTCGCCGCACAACAAAGATACCGAAGCACTCAAATGAGGTGAGGTCTGAGTGGCAGGCCATTGAAGTGCTCCGAGAAGGGCTCTGAGGCAACTTTGTTCCTTGTTGTTGAGGGAACGGTTGGCATCGTAATCATTGCATGTCATGGGCTTGACCTTCTTGAAGTAGTCGCTCTGGTGCAATTTGGACTCAGTGTTGTCTCGGCTCAGGTGGCAGCCGCAGAACTCCAAAGGTGTGTCTCCCTCTTCGGTCCAGTGCTTGAAGTTGAAGGCTTCCTTCAGCTTGGACTTGAGGTGCTCGTATTCAGAAGAGCCGGTTTTACCACAGCCCAAAAGGTCGTCGACGTGGAGTCCCACCATGGAGATCAGGTTCTTATTGGAGTCGTGGTAGGTGAAGAGGCACTGATCCAGTGGGTGAGCTCGGTATCCAAGGCTTTCAAGTCGCCTTCTGGCCACCGATGAACCATTGCCTTGGGGCGTCGGCTTGACCGTAGATGGGCTTGATCAGCCTCATCAACGTTCCAGCAGGAACACCGATGATGTTGCAAGCATCTCGAGGAATGCGAGCCCAAAGAACACGTTCTTGAGGATCACCTTGGAGGAATGCTGTGCTGACGTCGGCTGTCCAGCGTTTCCAGCCAGAAACTTGGCTGATAGCCAGCAACACTTGTCGGGAGGTCCTTGCCAAAGTCGGTGATGAAGTGTCCAGAGCGCCATTCAGCAAGTCGGGGTCAGAAAACCCTTGCAAAACCAAACGGGCCTTGGCCTTGAGGCCGCCCTTGCCATCAGCTGCCCACTTCAAAACAAAGCGAGCTTTCATCACTCTGTTGTGGTCGACAGAAGCGGGGTCGGTCTCGATCTCCCAAACTCCATTTTCAAAGATGCTTGAGAGCTCTGCTTTCTTGCCCTCCAGGAAGGTCAGGCGGTCCTCCAATGACATCCGGCGCTCATTGAGGTCGGCGCTCTCTTTGACATGTTTCTTGCGAGGAGCACTCATGCCAACTGCTTGCCAGATGTGGCCTCGGCCACGCAAAGTCTTGCATCTGCGAAGCTTGTTGGTGAGGTCGAAGTGTCTTCTGGTGTTCGGCCAGCTGGTGCTCGAACATGGTGAGGGTCTTTTCCAACTGCTCAATCGTTTTGCTTGTTTCACCAGGTAGTAGGTCGGTCATGTTCTCCTGGTCGACCTCCATGTAGGTTGTCTCATCCGTTTCACCCTTTTCACATGCCTGGAAGTAGGCGTGCACTTCAGTGGTCATCTCGAAGAAGCGTTCGTGGGCGTTGAGGTCGTCCAAGAAGTCGTGTAGCTTGAGGCCATTGTTGTGGTCATCTTCACATCGAAGATCAAAAGTCTCGGGGAAGAAGTCATCAGGACGTGTCACCCCTTCAGCGAGGCGAAGCAGCATTGCTCCCTGACGGCCACGTGGGATATCCCGCCAGGTCTCCTGGTCAAGCATGCGCATCCGAGAGCGGCCAAAGTCAATCTCGGCATGGAGGGCTTCAAGCAAGGGTCGGCCAAACAACATGGGAGTGGCACCGTAGATCACATAGGCTTGGATCTTGCCGCCAACGTCAGCCAGACGTGTTGGTAGCTCGATCATCCACTTTGAGTGTCCTGTAGCATCGCCACCGAAGCGGAAGGACTTGTCACACTGCTTGAAGTTCAACTTGTCCATGGGGTAGCCGAGGATTTCCAGCCACTTGAGGTAGCGCAGGATGTATTCACTGCCAGCCAGGAACGAAGAAGCTCCTTGGTCCTGGATGCAGGCGTCAGGATCTGGCGTGAGCCAGCCACCGGCACGAACCAAAGCTTCCCCTTGGGCGTAGGCCTCTTCAGGGTCATAGAAGATCTCATTCTCATAGTCGTAGCCCTCCTCAGCATCATAGAACTCTTCAATGCTGAGGACCATGTTGACCATTGAGTCATCATCTGCAGGTCGCTTCTTTGGTGAGCTCGACTGTGCACCTGCCGTCGAACAGTTTGCTCCGAAGTGGCCAGGCTTTCCGCAACGAAGGCATACCATAGCTGAGCGAGCTCTCTGCTTGCCGCTGGGCCCTTTTCCAGACTTTGAGCCTTTTCCTTTGGAAGAGCTCTTTGACTTGCCAGGGCTCTTGGATTTGCCTTTGCCGGAACCTTGGGCCATCAAAGGTGCTTGACCCTTTCCACCATCAACCACTGCCACGACGGGGTAGAAGCCACGGCTTTGTCTGAGCTGGTTGAGGCGGTTCTTGGCATCAACGTAGGTGCTGTAGATGTCATCGAACTCCTGGGTGTCAAACATGGAGTCCAACTCTTCCTGAGCTTCATCGTAGTGGAAGGTGTCATCGGGCTCTGGGTCATCCCATTCCCCCATGGTCTCCTGGAACTCGTCTCAATGGCATGGAAGTAGGTCTCTTCATTCTCATAGTTCTCATCCAGCTCGTAGTCCTCCTCCCAGAAGACTTGGCTCTGCCTCTTCCATCGGCCGGGGAGCTGTGGCTTCCTCAGATGTGCAGGAAGGTGTACATGGCGATGATCTTGGCCGAGGATCAGGTAGAGAGCCTGCTCGACAGCTGGAAGCGTGAGGGTCGAGCCGATGTTGGTCTGGATGAGCTGCTCTTGTTCCTTGGTCAGTCCGGCTCTCTTCATCATCCAGCCGGTGATCTCCTCAGGAAGATCAACTTTGTGCTTTGAGACCTGCCTGAGGGTCTGGTGGAACTCGGTGGTGTACTCCAGGATCGACTGTTCCTTCTTGCGCCGCAGCTTGAAGAAGAACTGCTCGAAGTGGGTCGGCATTTCGACCTTGGCGTCATACGCCCATTGGCGGTCCAGGCGCTTGAGAAGGATGTCGAGGCCAGATTCTTTCTCCAGCTCATGGAGATCCAAATCTTCGCACTGGGTCCAGGATGGACCTTCAAGGACTGAGAGGACGTTGAGGGCGATTTCGCTCTTCCGCCCTTGAAGCTCAAGCTTCCGGGCGTACAAGGTCACTCGCCTCCGCCATTCAGCATATGTCGTGGTCGTGTTGTCGAAGCGGGGCACGAAGTTGTCCTTCAGATCCTTGCCAGCATTCGCGGAGGAGCTGCCGCCATTCGCGTCGCGTGAGGTTCCGCGGCGGGACGGCGACGAAGCCATCGCGGTGCTGGAGCCCCCTCCTGTGAGGAGGCTCCGCTACCAATATGAAAACACGGAAGTGGAAACTCGTGTTGTATCGCGACCGCACGAAGTGTTGGGATGGAAATGAAACAAGGTGTCTGCCTGTTTTGCATGTGCGCAGCACGTGAGGTCTCAAGGGGCCACTGCGGGGTGCAGGAGAGCCAAGTGGCAGCGACTGGCGGTCAAAAGCTGCTCAAACTCAAGTTGTACGGCGTACAATTCACAGGTATCCAAATCGAACGCATTTAGGAACCAGGGTTTCGGTCACTAGGACTCAGCTGGGGCAGCCAGGAGCTTTGGCAGTCTAAGTGGTGTGTTGAAGCCAGCCAGGGCCACGCAAACCCAGGAAGACAGGTTCGCTTCAGATGGTAGGAGGCAGGCAGGTTGATATCCTCTAAGACCATCTTCAATATAATTAGCCAACGTATGCCAACGTAATTAGCCAGAGAGTCCGCTAGACAGCCGAATGAGAGGCAGAAAGAGCCAGGGTAGACAGCCAGGGTGGACAGCCAGGGCGGCTTTGGAACCTAAAAAAACATGCTTTTAGTTTAGTAGTGGCTTAAGAAGTTGGCAGTATTGACTTTTTGTAGGGGTCTTCTCCTTTACTATTTTTCCACTCGGGTGGTGTCATTGTTTAAATCGTGGCACTCGGGACTCTATTTCCATCGAGCAAGGACAAAAACCGAGTGTTTCAGTCATACCACTTGAGGTTTGTACGTGGTCTCAGATCCATGGAGGCCCGTGGGGAATCCGTGCGACAGTGATGGCAAGCAGTGAACAGCAGCCGCAACACGAACATGTGCAAGTTCAAACCCATTCAAACGGGCCAGGAGCATGCAGCACACTCCCCCCAAAAAGCAACAAGGCGTGAGTCTTTGGAGGTTTTGCAGGTTTTGCTCGACCAACCCAGGGTAGACTCGCCCCGTCGCTCACCTTGTTCTTTTTTCCCACCCCTAAGGCCCCTCACTGTCTCCCTCGCCGGGGGGGGATGCAGTGATCCACCGCTGGGATTTGCAGCATGGCGTGGAGGCCATGAATGTGTGGCCATGGGCGGAAGCGAGCGGGTCTCGACGGTTGCGCATTCGTATGCTGTTGTGAATCTGCAGAATGGGGTGGCTGCACAAGCCACTTGGCAGTTCTTCCGTGGGGTGGCATATCGGCATATTTCTGGGGATTTCGTGTCAGGATTCCTGGGCGTTTTCTATCGAAACCGCACCATATGCCCGGGGTCGCAGGTGACCTCTGGACGCCGGCTCAGTTGGATCCTTTGGCTGCAGGCGGGATGAAGACCTGACTCAAGGGGGTGTTCCCTATGCAACATCAGAAGACTCCGGAAGAATTGCCAGGTTGAGACGGAGTTGTTGCAGGACATCCAAAGGAAGGTTTCAAAGTAGCCCCACCCACCAAGAGAAACTTTGGATCTTTTGCAGGGACAACCGTGACGACCGTGTTGCGCAACGCACGAGTTTGTAGGCGCCGGCACCTGCAGGACCAAGCACCGTGTGTGACGCAAGTGGAACTTCATCAGCGATCCTTCCTGCAGTCCGCAGCAGAGGCTGGGCGTGGCGCAGGTTGGAAGGGCACGCAAGGAATAATTATTGATGTGATGAGAGGAGAGGGGAACAACTGAAATGCGTTGCAAGCGAAGAGGATTCTTTCACTTTTCATTCACCAGAGTTGTTTTTCCCTCAACAAACCACACAAAGCTGGCTGCAGCCTTGTCTCATGTGAGGGATGACATGTGGATTGATCGAGCAGTGTTTCTATGAAATATGTTTGTGTTGACTCTGTTGACCTCTTTCGAGTTTCTTTTTTGGAAAGTTGAGTTTCTTTGAAAGCATTCTGGCATGGCCATTCGCACGGCCCACGACATGTGCACTCGGCCTGTGGAGCTTGTAGTTTGTAGAGCCTCAGAGGATGGAAATGTCGTGGCCATGCAGATCCTCGGAACAGGCTGGAGCTGGAGTTTGATGTAGCATGTGGCTGCCCTGCTGTGGCCTGCAGCCTGCATAGCTAGCCGAAGCTGTAGTACCAATAAGTACTATTAATAGATGTCTATATAGATTGATACTTATAGACTATTCTGCTTCATGATGTCGAGGTGCCAGAAAGGCATCTCAAGTTCACAAGATCAAGCTACGTCAAGTTTGTCACGAGTTTATGATGGTCGATGCAGATCTATTCCTTGGTCTAGGTAAACAAGGAGATGCTCAGACTGCCCCAACTTTCCTGCTGCATGGACGAACGTTGGTGCACCGAACGAGCAGGCGAGAACGGGCGCAGCGAAGAAGGCCAACGGTGGCTCCGCATGGCTGCAGAGGCTCAGCACCCGGAGATTTAAACTATCAGGCAGCAGCAAGGTTAAAACATAATAACTTGACTTTCCCCAGTTTGCCTGCACAGTATTTCTAGTGCTTTTCTTGACTTCCTTTTGCAAAGCACGCACTGCAGCCTCCGGTCGCAACTGGAAACAAGAAGGGAAGCAGCATGTTGATGGCATTTGATGGCCATCCGGTTGAAGGCGGCCAGATGTTTGGCCAGCAACAGAAAAGGCATGCTTTCACGGTGTGATGCTTCACAGGGGTGTTCAGATTAGGCCGAAAGCGACGCTCCGCCGCAAGAGTTTGCCAGGCTGGTTTGTCAGGTGCCATGGCCCAACTGGCTAAGCACCTCAGGGAGCAGGGCCAGGAGGCTGGCAACGCGAGCGTATGCGTGGAAGGGGAGGAGGGGAAGAAGGGTCGCCCGCTTTGAAATGCTAAGAGTGTCCATTTGTTCGATGATGTCCGACCCTTTGGGGGGGAGGGTACGGAGGTTCGAGGGGTTCCGTGCTCGCATTACCTTCACCTTTTTGAGGGGTTCCGTGTTTGTTCATATCGTTGTTTCTCTTGTTTTCAGAAAATGCCTGACTGTTGGGTTTCAGCAAGGCGCTCAATGAATGTGTGTTCTCTTTGAGGCCCTGGATGTTGCAAGAAGCAGGTTCCGATTGCCACGGTGGAGGTCAGGGGCTCCCCCGTAACACTGCTTTAGAACAGGAAGCACAACAAGACGGCTTTAGAAGTGTGTCACTCTTTGCGCTTGGTTCAAATTTGAAGGAGGCATGAGGCATGTGTTTGTTTTGGCACTCGTTGCCGTCGGCTTGGCTGGATTTGTCCAAGTCCAGGCTGAAGCTCTCCAATGGCTGGGGCGACCAAGCTGCTTGCCTCAGTGTCCCATGGGAATGGCCTGTTCCTCATGATCCGCACAGCAGTTGAAACCATATTTGTGATGTCAACGGCATCCTTAGCCACAGGTGGTAGCAGGGATTCCCGTGGATTCCCTTCATGTGCCTCATTGTGTTTATTATTTTGTGTGTGTGTGTGTTTGGGGACATGGTGAAGTTGGTCAGGCAGCAAGCCATTTCGGCGGCCAGTCGGAAGAGCAATTAGTTTGCGACAAAAGACCGTGCAGTGTATTTCGAGAAAAACCTAGTAGTGATCCAAGATGGAGTTGGATTCAAAGCCTTCCAACTACAATTTCTTATTCCGGGTAGACGCGGCTTGTCATGTGGAGTCATCCGTGGCCAGAATCCACTGGGGCCGGGAGAAGGGCTTCGCTGCGATCCAGGCTGCAGCATGCAGCTGGCAGGGGTGATGCAGGCGGGGAACTGCTACTGCTACAGCACTTCGGAATGGTGAAAGGAAAGTGACAAGGGGGGAAAGCACTAAATTGCATCGAATCTAATATCATCTATATAATATCAATGTTTGTTGTTCCTTTAGGCTAAAACTAATTATGATCCTATGTAACTATATGTATTTCTATTTTGGTCAGAGGGTTGCAGGGCAGTCATGGTTTTACGTTTGCTTCCGAGATCGTTGCTTGAGCGACCTTTACGAGCTAAGACATTCCACTTTAAAGGCCCCAACCTGAGAAGGCAACGAGCAGGAGACGCTCCAAACACACCGCTCAACCTCAGCTGTGTGTCACATGTTCTTTTGTTTCCTCGACCGAACAGAGGTGCTTTGCTTGGATGTGTATATATATATATATTTAACATATTGTCCACCGCGTCCCCTCCGGGGGCTCCCACCGCAACCCTGCCAGCAATGAAGACTGTGCAGGAGCTCAATCCTCTTTGGGCATGATGTTGCTCCAGCGTGGCCAACTGAAAGAAGCCGAGGAGTGTGTTCGGTGTTGTGATGAAGTGCACTTTATTAGTGGTGAATATTTATCAGCACCTAGTGCCAAGCTACTAGGAACAAGTGCCACGCTAGTAGTAACAGGTGCCTTACTAGTAGTAACAAGAAGCTACTAGGAACAAGTACCTATTCAAATTGTTGGGTTCAGGTCTTTTCATTTTCTATGCCTACGCAGCCACTCAGCACTTGTTCAGTGTTTTCAGTTCTGGTCACGATTTGAGGTTCATTGGGTAACACTGGCCATGCAGACTGCTAGCATGGCAACGCTCTTTTGAGCATGTTTAAGCTTCATTGGCTCAATCCTTGTGCTTTGAAGGGGTTTTGCCACCCGCTGTTCACTTCAGCTGTGCCATTTGTGTAGATGCCCCCAGGAGTGGTTGGAAGAGGCTGCCGAGCTTGGAAACCCTGTGGCGCAACATGATTTAGGCGCGGATGACTGAGCATCAGGGCCGGATGTTGCAAACCAGATTCAAAGGTGTCAGGCATTCCAGAATTCATGCTCAGCGAGTCTGTGATGGACGTTTTTTTAATGATTGGGTACTTCGCATGTGGCAGTGGGTACAACTCCTTTGGCTGATGTTGGCAGCTTCCGCAAGAATGAAGGCATGGCCCTGTACACCAATGCCCTTGGCAGGAGTGAGAAAAGAAAACCGCCTGTGACCGACCGTGTTGTGTAAGCCAGATGGATAGAGGCGTAATTAATAATGATGAATAACTATGTATATATATACATAGAATATGAGTTGAAGTCAATATTGTATATAGAGCTAGACACACAATAGCAGCAAAAATAGAAGGTGGTGCACTCCGCTTGGCAGAGGACATTTCTTGACTCCCTCCGCGTGTTCCATTTTTCATACCGAATAGATACCCACTGCGACCCACGGTCAGTGAAGAACGCACATGTACTAGTACGAGATGTCACTTCAGCCAATTTTTCCTCAGCTTCATATTTCACAACCAGAGGCTATCCCAGACTGGAAGGGATTCCATGCTGTTGCTCTTCCCCAATTGGTGCAATGTGAGCCAAGCACAACCATTTCCCGACGTTGGCGCCACCGTCAGCCACTAGGAGGGATCGCCGACACGCGGCTTTCCTGTGGCTGGAGCGTGCGGCGAGACAAGGTCATGCAATGGCCTGGGGACTGAGGACATATCGCCCAATTGCGATGCATCGGGGGGGTTATATGGCGCATTTTATGCCGTGTTAACACCTTTGATTCCTGAGTCCGACTTCTTGATGATGTTCAGTTTTAACCAGGCGCGCATTTGAACAATACATGGAATAGAATGGAATATTTATATGATATTTATGTGAGCGGAAAATTCCAACGGAAACACGAGACTCCTGCATGTGTTTTTGGCCCGAAGTCATCCAACCGGCAGCGATGTTTGCTCGTCCCAACGGGATGGGTTCGTGAGTTCGGAGGCAGTCGGAAGCGAGTCATCCTCCATGGAGAAACGAAAAGGCTACAAGACAACGCCCATGTTGGCACTCTCGGTGGTGAAAGCCAACGGTGATCTGGTTGGCACCTTTCACGAGCCGCCAGACTCGTTGGTATCTGGGCAGCATTAATCATTGGGCTGGAGCCCGTCTCTCACTACAGTACATGCTGGCAAGGGGATGAGACGGGTTTTTGCAAAGGGTTGCCTCGGAATGTTCTGGACATGTCACCATTCCAAAGCTTGGTTTATGGTCGTGCCAGGAAACTCTTCCAATTCATCCCATCTTGGAGCCTCAGAACGTCCCGACCTCCCGCCCCGTTTACCCAGGTCCTGCAGCTCCAGCAATCCATCCACGCGCGTGGCGGACCGGCGCCGCCCTTCCAACGTCTCCTGTGTGGCCCTCGGGAGCTTGGCGCCACGGAGTCCCTTTCTTCGCTGCGCGAGGAGGACACGACCTTGCAACTGCTGGTGGTGGTGCCGGAAGGACGACCCTGTGACGTGAGGCGAAAAGAAGATGCAAGTGAAGTCAAGACAGGTCAAGAGGGCATCAACAAGATTAAAGATTAAGCATGTAAATTGTATTGCATTACAACAAGTGAGATACAGAGGGGAGCTCCCCCGGAGAGTGGAGATTTCTTAGTGTGTCAGTCCCACAATGCCGAAGAATGCCCGTCGAATTTGTAGCACGAGGTGGTTGGAGGTCCAGCACACGGACCAGCTGTTAGAAGAACTGCAGGTCGAGTACGTTGAAGAAGGAAGGTCAAAGAGACTTATGCCACTGGGATGAACGCAAGGCGATGGACAAATCAGTAGCGTACAGAGCAGTTCTGAACATCTCAAGGATGACAAATGGTTTTGGCATCAGGAGAAGGGCCTATACAAATTCTGTTCTTTTGGCCGCTCCTGGAGACCCAATTGATGGACTCCAATAGCTATTCTTATAGGTTTTGCACCGTTTTTGTTGTTGTTGTTGTTGTTGTTGT
>CAXAMN010021562.1:457449-484619 GCA_963970005.1 Durusdinium trenchii | reverse complement strand
TGAGTCGTTGATTGATGATGCGTGTGGGTATGTGTTGATGATATATGCGAGTTGTTGTTGATGTGTGTGAGTCGTTGATGTGTGAGTTGTCAGTGGCGAGGAGGCGGAGGAGGCGAGGAGGAGGAGGAGGCGAGGAGGAGGAGGCGAGGAGGAGGAGGAGGAGGAGGCGAGGAGGAGGAGGAGGCGAGGAGGAGGAGGAGGAGGCGAGGAGGAGGAGGAGGCGGAGGCGGAGGTGGGATGCAGCCGGAAAAACAAGAACCCCACACATAGGTGTGGGGGAAAATAACAATCAAAATCTACGTTTGCTTGATACGTTTGCTCTCATGATATTATGTGATTCTTTGGATTGAAAGGCAGCGCACCAATGCGCGCAGAGGAAACAATAACATTCAATAACCAAAGAACATCACCTCAATCGATGTTCTCCATTTCGTAGCCAGGATGGTTGCACGACATGTCACATCAGCACAGTTTTGAGTACTGTTACATGGATAATCAGGCTACTTCTCACATTTCCAAGGCATGTGTTAAAGTCTTCACAGAATCAAGCAGTTCCTGTACTGGGAATTTCGTCACGGCCCAAGGTCTTGCAAAGACAGTGGAAAACATTCTGCATCCCGGTAGAAACTGAGACAGGACACCTGCTTGTGTTTTGTTATGCACCGTACGCAGTAAGTTTGAATATTATGTACAGACTCCAGCTAACCAGAAACCCAGGGACCTGAAATGCACTTTCTAGAGAAGCCCACGTTGCATGGTTGTTGTGTTGCTTGATGGTTGCTGCGACCAACGTTCTTTATCTCAAAAGCCTCCCTACCCGGCCCTACCCTTCTATATCCTTCTATGATGATTGAAGATCTCCAAGATGGTGTCGGGTACCAATCACAAACAGAACAGTGTCGGTGTGTGTGTGTGTGCAGTGTGCCCTATTATTTTTTGGACCCACCATACTCGTCCTGGCGTTGATTTGAAAGTGAGACTTGTAAGATAATCATTCACAGTGTTCCCATCTCTTTGATTTTGGTCCAAACAAGCAGAACATTTGGTGATGGTGGTTGGACGGGTCCTTTCAAATCCTTGCCTTTTGATGGTCTCGCACCAATGAAACATGCTTGGGTATCTGTCAAAACATGTTCATGTGTTTGTATGTTTTTCCGAAGCCCTAAGTGAAGCAATGCGCTCTTCAGCGCTAAGGATCACAAGAGCGGGATTTCATAGCATTGAAGTGTATGGTTTGGATGGGAGCTGGTGCTTTAGCATTGGAGACCCGCGCTGCAGGCCCAACGGAAGAAATGAAAGGATCATCATGTGCAGATGGACAAATGATGACAAATGACAGGAAAGGGTGATCAAAATCTCATGCGATGGAGCTGATGGGGGCTACAATCGGGCTCAAGACAACTACCAGGTTTCAAGTTAATTTGCAAACGTTTTCACTGGCTTTCCAGACGATGCAAGGGTTCCACATCGTCACATTGTTAGCAGAGATGACTGAAACACCGGAAACATAACACCCATAACTAGTACTGTTTTTTTAAGATAAATTTTGTCCGGATCCGTTACCATTCTGCATGTTACTTTGGAACTCTAGAAGTTACTCCAGTCCGCTGTGAGTGGGCTTCATGGGTTGAGACATCCAGGGGCTGCTTAGGCTTTATTTAGGGGAGTGCATGAAGACATGTCGCAGGGGCTGCCAAGATGGAGCACGAGCAGATGTGCCTGGTTTTGCATTAGTATGTAATTACTGTTGATGCACAATGTGATCATACAGGAGCAGTGCCATACTCACCTGTCCCCGCGGATGCAGTTCTTTGCATGGACAGAGAGATGTTTTAGTACAGCGAGAGTCTGACAATCTTTCAGCCGTGGCTCTAGACAGCTACTAGATGCCACCACTGACAGACCTTTGAATCATTGAACACCTACTTTGTGCATCCAGTTCTTTCCCTCGAGCCCATTCGAGCCCCATGTGAGTGGCCTCCGCATGGAGGAGAAACGGCGCGAGCTCAGGTGCGGTTTTGGTTTCCGGTGTGGACAGAGCGCTTGGTTTGCTCGGCCTATGGCATTGTGCGCAAAGATTCTTCACCCCTCATCGTGGGGGGTGCTGGGAGGATTTTTGTGTATAGCAACTTGGCCCAGGGACCGGGATCAGACTGCCCCAACCGCTGACCGAAAGGAACGGGACAGAGCGAAGCGACTTTTCAGGCTGTTCGAGTGTCGTGAGTTGGTGATATGCCGTGGTGGGAAGCGACGCGTGTCCATTGGGCTCCTTGGTTGGACATCCACAACGAATATCTTTCAGATGGTGAGGAAGAGGGAGAGAAGAGATCAATAGAGATCAACACTGTACCTACGTAACGTTGTTGAGTGAAACTGGGAAGCCTCTCCACATGGCCATGTGAGATGATTCCATGCTCCGCCGTGTGGCTCCGGAGGACTTGTTGGAGCTCTCCTTTTCTTCGCACTCAGGTGGCGGGGTTCTCATGAAGCTGGCGGAGGATTTGTCTGTGGCCCCTGTGCCGAAGTCAGTCTTTGGTCGGTCGTGCAGCGTGCCGATTCGAGGAAAGGGAGCCCGAAAGCTAGCGTGTGCAGTGAGAAAGGGTCTTCCAGGGATTCTATGGGATTGTTAATGATATGAGTTTGGATATGAAATGATATGAATATGAATATGATATGAATATGATGATTCATGTGTTGAAGCTCTATTAAGTTCTAGTTTGGAGGGGTGAATGATCAGGGTGTTCAGGGAACCGCCCAAAGGTTGCGGACCTCGCAGCATCGGTGCAGGTCCGAAGGTTTCGTCGGTGTCGTCCGCACGGGCATTGCGCGGGGGGAACAGCCTATTCTGAGAGGTTTGGCAAAACAGCAATGGCTCAGTTGCATTACCAACAATTAGTTAAATGTATGCTTAGAAATTGCTTTGTGCGTCTGAGTGCGGCAGACTGCCTCCTTTCATCGCTTTTTTTCCAGTTGGTTGCTTCAACCGCTTAGGCTGAAAAGGTGACCTCGGTGCGCGAGGAGTTGTGGATGATAGATGGCGGCTTGGCTAAACTGAAGGATGTTTCCCACGCATGGGACAATCATGGACAATCCGACAACATTACATGGCCAATATCCTCGCAGCTTTCAAGATTTGGTCTGAGTCTAAGCGTGATTCTGTCATATTTCAAAACATGAGGGTGGCTGCGAGTCATTGAGGATGCTTGCTCAAGCAGCTTGAACAGATGAAGAACATTGGAATTCTCAAAGGAATTGAAGAATTGTCGGTTTGAAGAATTGTTGCCGCGGTGTTGATGCGTTGTTGCGATCCCTCCAGCATCAGCTGTTAGCTGCAGAACAGGATGAATTGACGGAATGGATTTCACTATGGTCGAACAGACACCACTGATACGATGATTGCAGCTTCATTCATTCCCTATGTCTTTGGGTGATTTCAGTTTTACGGGTCCTCTTGTCTTGACAACAAGAATAAGCTTGGGTTCTATTAGGGGTCGATCCATTTCTCAGAAGTTGATCAGCCGGGTCCGGCAGCCTGTGCCATGTTGAACAAGGTAGGGAGGTGAGACCCAAAAAACCACTGGTTTCGTGAGGAATGTTTTTTGTTTCCCGTGGCTGATTCTCATGTTCCAAGCATTGCAGCATCACTCTCACTCACAGGGTGGCGCTTCATGTCCACGCTTCTGGGCAGTCTTGGCAACTGAGGAGATGAAGGAACACCACAATTTCCAGATGTGTGTGCTGTGGTTGGCATTCATGATGGTTACTTGCCTCTTGCCTGACAAGCGCCACAATATACGGGTTGGGAGGAAGGTGACGTGCTTGTTGGTACTGCACTGATAACTATAGATGCTAGTAGAACTGGTGTGTATGAATAATGTATATATATATATATACATCGGGCAGATCACAGCGTTTATCGTCCAAGAGCAACCCTTGACTTATGGTTGACCGTGAAAACGGTTTCTGATTTGCAAGTTGGTAAGTTGCCATTAAAGGTCTCACATGAATTCCTGTTGTGTCCTATATATGTTTGCCTGTCAAACACACACTGCAGGGTATAAGGCCCGCGGTTCCACAATGTTCCGCAGGCTCGAAGTAGTCATTTGTCCCGTACCATTGGCATTTGGGATGCTACCGATGTTTGTCACACTTCCACTAGACTTGCCTGAACATTTCCGGTAGGATTGTCTAGGCGATAATGATCATGTTTCATTCTGGAGTTCACACCAACGCACCAGCTACACACACTTCAAAGTAATTGCTTTTGTTCTTCAACAACAACCTAGCCGAAAGTAGCATAACTGCTTCCATGATCTTACTCTATAGATCAATGTTCGTGTGATCCCTTCATCCCCCAATGTTCCACTTGATCGAGGTACCGGATCCTGTGCCGGACAGACTATCGCGAGGAGGCGAAGAAAGCCGACCACGCCGAGTCGTGTGTTTTCTCCGGTTGTTGGGTGCGGGTTGATGCCGTACCTGCAAGAAAGATGTGTCGCCCTTCACGGAAGACCATGAGGGGCCCTACTATGATCACCAGATTCTCACATTCATTTGGGTATGGTATGGGGACATATGGGGACACTAGTTCGATTACTTGCGGGAGAATCAGCTTGAACTTGAAGCGCCCCCAAGAACCACAACTACCACCACCGCCCCCAGTGCCACCCCAAAAAGGGTTCAATGTGAGTGAGCCTGTCAAAATGTTTGTGCGAATGAAGCAAGGCAAACGCAACGCAACCTTGAAGGAAGTCGCATTCAACATTGAACTTTAAAGTGCCAAAAGCACGTCTCGAGCTCATGTCCGTCGGCACGGGGGTATATAAATCAGGCAAATCCGGTGGCAAAGTCTAGGAACCCATTTTTGAGAAGGGTGTGACGATGTGCATTTTGTGTGCAAGCCTTGGAAACGAAGAGCTCGCTCGGCCACGAGGTGATACTTCGCCGCTTGAAGTGCCAGGACTGTCATGATGAGCTTGGCCTGAGGTGAGGTGGGATGGATCCAGCCAACAGCTGCCAGGCTCACCTACCTGCACCATCCTGGACCTACCTCGACCTATACCTCTCAGGATGGTCTCAGGGTCCCCAGGAGTCGTAATGGAATGGTTGGTCAAGCGGTAGTTTTTCAGAGAATGTGCTCTTAGGCCCCTGGACCGTCAAATACGAGTGTTCAATAGTTTTCATGTTTGGACTAATGGAGCACCATTCCATCATGATTCCCAATAGGCTTTGTGCGTGTTCAGCCAAAAGATGCCCCGTTGCATATATTATATATATATATATATCCCCGTCGACATGCCAAGTTGGCCCCTAGTCAACAGCAAGATTTGTGGGCATTGTATGCTTATGTTTGGCTCAAAAAAACACAATAGGAACGTTAAGTTCTTTTGTGTTGACCCATTGTTTATTCATCATTGAACCTTTAATGTGCTTGACCATAAGGGCAGTTCTGCCGTGTTACGATCAATTTGCAAGAACCACTACAAGTCAACATAGATTGAAGGTGAGCAATATGTTTGGTAATGAATGAAGCCTCAGGTGACTCGGGAAGTTTGGTTTTTGTTCAGCACCTACTGACGAGTGTCAAATGATTGCCGGAACACAATGTTGCATGTCGCGTGTCATGTGCCTACTGCTTAGCTGAACGAGGGCATGGGGCACCTTGATTTGACAAGCTGCAGAGAGCGCAAAGGGTACTGGAGAGGAATGTGGATAGCTCCTAAACATCAAGCAACACAGTGTGCGAATATTTTGGGGCACTTCTCACGGACAGTTTTGGTGAACCTTTTGCTGTGGCCGTGCTTGTCATCCTCCTCCTGTTGGACGACTGGCAAGCAGAAAGCTGTGCCTATCCCATCTCGTGTGCGATGGTTGGGTGGTTTGGGCAGTTTGGGTTTGGGCCCTTTTTCCGCACCATGCAGCGGTGAGACCATGCTTCGCACCACCAAAGAGACACCGGAGGTTCCGCAAGTTTTGGCTGTGATGTTGCTAAGAAGTACCTATGATTCGGTAGAGAGTTGGGGCATTTATCCGTCTATGGCTGAGTACCAGAAGCAGTTTGCCATCCAATTGCGGGATGGTTTCGAAGGCTTTCGAGGTCGCTATGAGAATTATGATCTCACAGAGTTGTACAACACCTCCAAGCTCCTGCAGAGCCGTTCCGGAGGGGTGACCAACCGCTTCTACTTCAGCTTCCTCAACGATGCTCAGTGGCGGGTCATCGGACGGGCCATACGCAGAGCTTCCGATCGGGAGCAGTTTGCTCAGCTGGTTGGGTCTCGGCTCTACCAGAGCATTCTTCGTGGAGAGGAGCTCAAGAGCGATGTGGATGGACAGCAAGATGAAAGCCTGCCATCCATTGGCTACTGGCCGTCGCTACAAGTGCCAAAGGGCTCTGATCCAGCAAGTCTCAGCGCGGGTTGCAAGCAAATCCTGAAATATTTGAAGGATGTCGGATATTGCAGAGACTTTCAGATTGGTGACTTCAAAACGTCGGAAGGCTTGATGGAATTTATCTCCTTCGTGTTGGACCCGGTAAACCTGGACGCCACAGTTTCCTTGATGCGGAGCAACAACAACTTCGCACCCCGCTACGAGCAACGGATTCTGCAAGCGTATTTTGCTGACAGTGGCTTTTCATCCACCTTCGAAGATACGTTGGCAGAAAATATCACTGGAGAGACCACTTCCCGCTTCGTTGCAAAGGGGATACGAACAGCGTGGACGTTGAGGCCTAGCGTGTGAAGTCTGTGGAAGAGTGGAGACGTCCACATCCCAGACATTATTGATTAATCATGATTAATATATCGAAGTATTGTCGCAAACGGTCGCAAAGCGACCTGAATAGCAAGACCTTGGAACAGCCATGCGTTGCCAATTGCAACACCATTGCAGCTCAGGAAATCCAGAATGATGTTCAGCCTGCCATCGCCGGTTTCCCAAAGAGGAGGCCAAGAAGCTGCCTTGGAGAGAAAAACATCGAGAAACGTGCTGAAAAGGCCAGGAGCGAGGACGCTACTAGGGGCTCCTGGCCCAGGAAGAAGCTACTTAGGGGCTCCTGGCATCCACCTGAGTGATGCCCATGACATCGGCGACATCCACGCAACGATGACATCGGCGCCAGGACACCCTACGCCAGGGCCGCAGTGCTGTGCGGCGGAGGGCACCCATGATTTGGCCCATGCTTACGCAGGACAAAGTCTTGGTGCCTCGGCGTGTGATGGCCGGGTCGAATTGGTCCATGGGGCGGAGTGGGTACAACCCGCCTCTAAAATGAATGTGTTACTGAGCAAAGGTGGTGGTCTAAGGTAGTGGGTCTAAGGGTATCAAAGGGTGAAAGATATCCGATATTGTGTGGTGTTTCATTTGTCGATGACATTCGGACCTAAGACCAGAACTGTTGCTTGTGATTTTAGATACTGTAATTTACTGTAATATTGTTATTATTGTTTTTTCGTGTTATTACTATATATAATAGAGTATGTATGTATGCAAGTTTTACTGGTTCGTCCTGACCTTTAGCTGCTCAGTTCTGCTCAAAATTGCTCAACTCATCATGTGAACCCTTTTTCGCGTGACTAGGGGCGTCCTTGATCTGTTTATAATTTGCAAACACCCTGAACTCATGTATCCGTTTTGGAGGTCGTGGGAGTAGATCCACATGCCATGACATTTGTCCAATCTTTGTCGCGGAGGTCGGCAGAGGTGCAAAATGGTGCAGGCTGAAACAAGCTTGTCACAAGAGTGCCATGCAGTTAGTTAAGTTTTCCACATCATGCAATCATAAGCAAACACAAACAAAAGGTTCGGACGGGAATCCTTTCACACCCTGATCAAAGTTCTTGGTTCCACGACTGGAATGGCGCAACATGAAATCATGATACCATGATATCAAAAGTGCAGGAAAATGCTTTGGAAGACAAGCGACTCAGCGAGGTTTGATACGTTTTTCCATGGCGCAATGCAACACAAAAGTAAAGAATAGTGCACAGAAGATGAAAGATGTTTTCTTGCACCTCTGAGGTCGCAGCACATGAGGTGAATGTCGGGGCACCTGGTGAGAACTGGAAGACTTCGTAAGTAAGTCGATATGGAAGACTATTGGAGGACCGGGCTGCCTTCACCTCGTTCCCTCACTATATATGTAAATTGAAATTGCGGCAGCGCAGTCTGAACAGTTTGTTTGGCAGTTCTTTGAGTGGGCGCATCCAAAGAAATCTCTATATGTGCCACCTACAGACCTGGCTGGTGAAAAGGCTTCCCAGGTGGTTTGGGGTGAAGATCATGACATGCAAGGATCAGAAGGTTTGTGCTTGGTGTGATCCACGGGCTTTCCACTGCCAGCCACTTGAGCTCAGAGCACCCCAAGAGCCTTGACACATAGGCTTTCCTTAAAACAAGGCACCGAATTGAGGAGAGTGGATGGTGGAAGATTCAGGGAAAACAGCCATGCATGCGCTGAAAGCATACTCTTGTTGGTCCAGTTAAAGAAGGACGATGTTACAAAAGAACTAGAAGGGAAGCAGCTGCCAAGCTACACACGCCCCACTGTAGAATGTTTACAGCCAGTGGTTCTAAGACTATGTACTGGTGGATCCACTGGGAAAGCTTGGATCACTCCTATCACCAATTGCTTTCCCCCCCGAGATGTGCAGCGAGGTGCGCCCGACTTATTACAACGAGGAGTCCCGAGATGTTTGGGATGGCAACAACCGGCGACCTGGCTGTTCGGATGGGCGACATAGCAGCCGAACTGTGCAATCGAATGATGAGGGAGGATTTTTTGTGATTGATACTGTACATCACAAGAAGAGTTTTCCGATCGTAAGTCACACGTCGTGTGCGTCCTTTATGGTGACCTGCAATTGCCCGGGTGACAAGTGACAAAGAAAGCTATGTTGGTGCAGTGAAGCCATGGTGGCCTGCCATGGCAAGGATCATCAAGGATCTATGGACAGCAAAGACATCGACCTACATGGACCCTTGGGCATCACAGGAACTGATGCGCCAATGTTCTGGTTCAAAAAACTAGGTTTTGCAATGTTTGGAACAGAACTCCAAAGCAACGCTTCGAACCATGTTTGTTGGCAGACCTTTGCAGAATCAAGGTGGTTGCATGGGAGACTTGTTATCTTGTTCAATCCGACCAGTTTCAATCGGTTTGGTCTTTCGAGGATAGGGGATTCTTTCGCGGGTAAGATGTGCTGAGACTCCGCATCCAGAATCGACCCCTTGCTTCAACTTTTAGTGTACATGGTTATATATTAAATCATAGGTGGTCTTCCAATGCCATGATTGCCATATTGCCATCCAAACATGTCATGGCCATCCGGTGCCAAGCCGGCACGAGCTGTGCTCGTGCTGCGCAACTCGGCACATGTGCGGCGCAGCGCTGAGGTGGCTTCGCGAGACCTGGCTTTGGGACGCGGATCCCCGTGGTCGGCCGCCAGAGGCCAAGGAGCTCCGCATGGACAGCATGGGGCAACTCCGACTGCCACGGATGAACAGCGCCTCCGCCGACTTTGGGGCACCGGGTCGAATGCGGGGCGCACGCGGGAGGCTGACAGTGGTGGTTGGTGAAAGGTGTTGCAATCGGAATGTTTGATGAAATGATAGGGGGCTACATGGATTTAACTTAGGGAGCTAATAGGCTAACAGGGCTCCTCATCCCTGTGAAACCGGTATTTGTGCTTTTTTGATGTTTGTTTTCGGTAACGAGAGGTAGACAGGTTTGCTCAGTTGGAAAAGAACATTTCGGCAACTAGTGTGCTTGAATCCATTTGAGCATGAGGATGCTAGTTTGTTTCTTGGTGTTCAAGACATTTTGAAACAATCAGCAGTTGCTTTGACTTGCGAGTTGTTTGCATGTTGCTTTCCACAAAAAAGTTGTTTGTGGGACAGAAGCACTTGTTAAAGGATGACTGATCCGTTGAACTCTATCGCTGCCAGGCGGGTCTTTGAGTCCTGCTTGGAAGGATGCTCAACTGGATTTTCAGTGGCAGCACCTAAGAGCCAAAACTGGAGCTTGAAGGAACTCACTTTGCAGTGTCACGTGTTCCTCATTGAGTAATTATTACATATTGGGTTCATTGAAAGAGCCTTATGCCTTATGTTAACAAACAGGCCTTTCATGTATTTGACCCCTGCTCTGTGCAAAAATTGCTGCGGACCAGGCTCATCCAGGCACCCAAAAGCACACCAGCACACATGGGGGGCAGTCGCTTTGGGCCCACTTCTTGGGACCTCCAAATTTGGACCATACTGTGGAAGCAGAGCATGGCAGGGCTAGGTTTGAGTTGGGTGGAGCATCCGGGTCAGTGCATAGGCTTCACCCTTGAATATATAAAGTACATTAAAGTACAATGTTGTTTGAGATGAAGCTCTCTTGGACACCAATCAGTCAAGGGATGTTGGTCTATCACCCGCACAAATGCCAAACAACACATCCCGAGTACCTGAGACTGAGCGCAGAATGCGCAAGTTGGGAAGCCTCAGCACTGATACAGTGACCCAGCTAAACCAGACTGTGACCACCAATGTCCCAAAGAGATAGACAAGGCATGACAAGGCCGTGTTTCTTTGCTTAAAGATTATGGGACATTTACTGTATCGATAGAAGTTGTCGGAATGTCCTTGAAACAAGCTACTAGGAGAGGGCATCACTACTAGTAGCTCCTGGCATTACTACCAGGATCATTCTTACTACTAGGAACAAGAAGCCTGTTGTGGGAATGTCCATTACTCGTTCAAGATGCTTCAAGTTTGTGGGACCTAGCAGCCAAGATCGGAAGATGAACCTGTACACCACACATACTGGCAGAGACTGCTGATATGGAACATGTCTAACGCAAGAAGAACATGAGTTATAGAGTGGACACATGCGGAACATAATCATGATCCATAATATGTATGTGTGCGTGTTCATGCTTTGTTAGATTATCACTTAAATTTAGATTCTGTACTGGACCATATTACGGACAAAGGCCCCATGACCAGTTCGTGAGTTGACAAAGGAAAGCCCTCGCCCAGGATGCAACCCCTATCTTTGACGATTGACACTGGAGTTCCACCGGAGAGTTCCATGGCCGACAGCTACGGGCACCTTCAATGGAGGTGTTCTCCGGCAGTGTTTGAACTGTAGAGTCAATGGCAGATGCTGGGAGGCTTATGGAGTAACCTTTGCATGTTAGTAACAAACATTAAAAAAAGCAGATTTGCGTCATGCTTGATATGTTTTGATAACATATGCTCCGAAGCAAAAAGTGTTGAGTGTTGAGTCATGCTCTCCGCCCCAGAGCTTTCATGTGCACAGGTTGCTCGGCTGAGCAATGAAGAGAATGGTATAAAAATGAGAACGATCGTCCGACCGTTGCAGGGGAATGTCGAGCTGGGGACGCACTACCGGTCCTACCGCACCATGACATCGAGAGCGGCACAAAGAGCGATCAATCGAGTGTGTGTGCGATCCTTATTGGTGTTGATGAAGGGCGAAAGGACAAGGCCGAGCCAATGTTGAGATCTGCGACTGGCGATTGGAATCCAGAACAGCTTGCCGCTGTGCTCCGACCTGAAGCGAGAAAAGTGATGCCAAAAGGGCCACGGTGTTGAGTTGGAGAACTAGAGACTCTCCTGAAACTGGTGTCAGGTCTTTGAGTAACTGCAACTTTCCACTTTGCCGGCCAAGGCCGGCCAAGGATCCAGAGTAAGACGTCAAAACGATCACCTCCTTCGCTTGATCCGTTGCCCAGCATGGCAGGTCACCGGTCATCGCTGGTCATCACCGGTGAACGGGTAAGGACCTGTCCGCCACCCGTGGTCGCATCACGGATCGCTGAGCCAACCGCAAGGCCCAAAGCAACCTGGCTGTGCTGTGTGCAGAGAACCAGGACTTCAGCCAGGCTTTGTACTGGTGGAACGAGGCGGGTGGCCCCGATGGGTGAGGGCCAAGTTGAGAGCGACCTGGAGGGGAACAGTATAGAACACTAGTTCTTTTTGGGCTCCATATGTGTAGATCCTTTGGTCCATGTGACCATGTTTTCTGGACATTTTACTTTTCTTGGGGGCTGGAAAAGATGGAGCTCTGCAGTGGCAGGATTCATCGATGGATATCAGTGGTATTTGTAGATTGCCGTGCGATGGTCGTAGTTGTTTGGCAGCTATATGAATCTATATCATACTATAAACAAGCTCCGTCTTGAACTTGAACAGCTCCATACAGCTCCAATAGACCCTACACCCTCTGTGGTCATGCCCACATTGTTTTGAACGCCTTGCTTTGTGCCTCAGCCATCTATGTGGCTTACGTCGAAGCTTAGAGTTGGACGGACGCAAGCTCTACAGTGACTCCCAGCTACCTTGAAATCATGGCCATGTGTTGCCAGTCTTTGTATGTCTCCTGTTATCGCTTTGCATCCTTTGCCCCAGACCCTCTGATGCATTCCAATAGTATCCAAGTACTACTATTAACATATATATATATATATTATTATGCAAGGCAATAAGTATGCAATCTTGCTTGAAAGCAAAGTTGTAGTTTGCGCGTAGAGACCGAGACCCACATGAAATTGTTTTTGCAAGCCATGAAATCCTAAATGGAGAGAATCAATTCAAACTCTCACTCTTGCCTTTCTCGGCGCAAAACACAAATCAGCCGGGTTTCCGCAAGAATTGCCATAGTCATAGTCCTTCGGATCCCTGCGTTGCCATGGCTCAGGGTTGGACGCTCGACGGAGTGGCTGCTCTGTGGGTGTTGACTTCATGCTCAGATGTTTGAACTTGTGCACAGCTTAGCAGTACCCAAGTCAGTACCCATTATATAGGTAGTTGCTTCTACTCGTTTCCAGTTGTAAGGGCAGGGATTCTTGTTTCTCCGCCGCCGGCATTCAAAAAGTGAGAGTGACATTCGAAAAGTAGAGTGGCTCCTCCTGAACCAACAACTCGTTCTGTCACGCCTTGAATCTTGGATGATCTTGGGAACCTCATCCCACTGGAATCGACTGGAGGAATTTTGTGAAGCCCAATCGCCAGTCAACTTAAGAACACCCTTCAGCTATTCCCTAGTGACTCTAGTGCTTTTGGCAAAACATCGACAAACCATCCTATCAGGACCATCTCAAGCAACAAAAGATAACAAAACCATTTTGCACCCCAATCATGAACATGTGACTTTTCGAGTATAGCTCCATGACTTTTCACGTTCCTTTTCCGGTCAGGAAGGCCTTCACGCCGAAGGAGGTGGATACTAGGCTTTGCCAAGCCAGGACTTGGTGTCATGGCCGAGGACCGGGTGAGACGACGCTGGACTCCGATTCCACTGCTGGATGCGGCGATCAAACAGCTCAGCCGCGCAGCGCTGTGATGCGGCGTGTATCGGCCAGGGCGGTCCCACTGTTTGGAAGAGTCGAAAGTGGCGAGGACCATCGTCTATTTTCTCCACAGGTCATCCAACGAGATGTTCTGGGTTTCGATTCACCCATTTAACACGAGTTCAGGCACGGAGGATGCCACATGGATGCCAGTGGGTCATCCATGCAGTGTATCGTTCGTGGCGATTCGATCGTGAACATTCGGACGGAGCCCAGTTCTTCATCGGGAACAAGGGATTGAATGTTCAAGACATCCGTCAGGTAGAATGACAGCAAGTTTACAGCAAAGGGGTGGGAAGGGAGGTCGAAGATGGTCGAAGTAATGTTCTGTGCTGGGTTCAGACACTTTTGCGATTTCAGCATTTGGATGTTCAACCTGTACCTGGGTTCAAAGTTCAAACCACCAAACAGACTTGAATCAGGAGGCCAATGCACTAACGTGGCCACCTCGGAGCATCGTTTGTGTACCAGCCACGAGAAGCAGCGCCATGGTTTAGTCTGCCGAGGGAAGTTTGGCGGAGGGTTGGCAACCCTTTGTGCAAGATGTAGATGTATGTGTATATACATAATATATATAATATACTGTATATTGGGGAATTCGGAACGAATGTAGTTTTTGAGAACTCTTGACTTGCCAGTTTCTTTTCAATTTAGTGGTCTCAATGACCCTTCAGCTCTTCCGGGTCAAAGAATCACAGCCACAATGAGGTGGCTGTGAAGGGTAAAGATAGCCGGCTGCTGCCATGACGATGCTGTCACAGCAGGCATTGCAAGATGCCATCACTGCGACGGTGCAAGCGAGCGGAAGTGCTCCTGAGGACCAAGCTGGACTTGAAGAGGCGCTTTTGACGCTTCGAAGCCGCATCCGATCGGCAGGACGATTAGATACTCTAGTTCAGCAGAGAGCAGGCCTGAGCCGAGCCTTGGGCCCCTTGGTGACTTGGATTGATCGTGAACCTCTACTTAGGACCTTAGACCAAGGAACTCGTTCTGACCTGCTCTGGAATCTCTTCACTGCGGGTGTTTCACGAACGCAATCGGCGGAGTCTTTCCCGCTGATCACAGGAGATGAGGCCCAGTGGAGTGACTTGGTGAGTGGCTTGTCCTCAGCTGCACCTCCACCTGAAGTGATGGTGCAAAGATCGGCAACCGGCATTTTACACCTGCAGGTTTTGCTCCTTGGCTTGATTTGCTTAGCAGCTGACCCTTGGATGCCGTCTGATAGATTTCGCTTTTACACCACTGCGGGCGGCACATTTTTGGTCGCCTGTGCTGGGATGATGTGGACGTTTGGATGGACTACGTTTCCGGGGGGTCAAAGTCCTAGTATCCCTAGTCGCAACCCAAGCCCAGGCGTTTTGAACCCTGGAGCAAGAGCTTTTGAACCAGTGGGGGAAATGCCACCCCTTGAACCTTTGCCAGAAGATGTGCCCTTTGATCACCCGCCAACTGGTGTGCCTCCGGTGCCGAGCACAGAGCAGCAGGTTGGAATGCATCGCATGACATCTCAGGCTCCCTTGACTAGCTGGACCATAGGACAACGGTGCAGGCTGCTAGCTATTCCTCCTTACAACAGCTTAGCTGGGCAGTGTGGTAGAGTCAGCAGTGTCAAGCCCGAGACATTGGGCATTCAGTTGGACAGTGGTTTGACTTTACAAGACGTGCCACCTAGGGCAATCATTGCAGAGACAACGGTTGACACAACAAACACTGCATCGACGGAGGCAAGCAACCTGACCTATGCACCACTGGCGGGCCTGGGAGGAGGGTCTACCAGACTGCAACTCCAAGCAGCACGCCCCAAGGACGCCGTGATCAAGGCACATGGGTTGGCAGCTACGACCCCGCAATGGGGGGCGTTGTTCTGGCAGGCCGTGCGAAATGAAAAGGAGATATATGGTTTAGAACCTGAACTGGGTAATGTCTTGCAAAGCCACGGGTACGTGGGTGATGCAACGATTGGACCTCCACGACCAGAAGAACTTCGAAAGTCGTTGCAAGAGATCGAGACATTAGGAGCTCCAGCTCATGGCACGGGTGGAACTTATGCCAGGATTGCAGATGTCAACCATGGCGAGAACCCGGAGCAGATGGCATGGCACCTCAAGCTTCCTGCAGACCTACAACGTGCTGCCCCTGAGCTTTATAGAAACATCCGGGCAGAAGGGGTCTCCTCGGTCCGCCAATGGGTGAACGACCAACACCCAACCCTTGAGGCCAAACAAACTGCTGGATACCAAGACTTGTTTTCGGCGGCCACCATCATCGATTTCGAATTAGCAGATTGCAAGTCCGAAGCAGCGGTGATGCATAAACTGGCTACATCAGACTCATTGGAAATCCAGCTGAGGAAGTTGGGCTCCCATGTCAGGAGAACTAAAGACAAGTTCGGAGCCAGCCGAATGCTAGGAGTCCGTGCACCAGGTTCGCAATCTGACATAGCACCAAAGTGGCTGCTAGATGAGGCCAACCTGTACTCCAAGGTTGAATGGCAGCGTACAGAGCGCGGCCAGAAGATGTCTCGACAAGATCATGGAGATCA
Source organism: Durusdinium trenchii (assembly GCA_963970005.1). Classification (NCBI taxonomy): domain Eukaryota; class Dinophyceae; order Suessiales; family Symbiodiniaceae; genus Durusdinium; species Durusdinium trenchii. The sequence continues at coordinate 468,713 of CAXAMN010021562.1, read as the reverse complement.
TGGGCCGAAGACCAAGTTCGCAGGCAAATTCAGAGGACGTGGAGGCGGCAGCAAAGGAGGTGGAAAGGGAAGCAAGGGGGGGTCTTCTGGCCCCCCCAAGACTCAGGGGTGACCAGATGCAAAGCCAGCCATCCTCGACGGTCTGCCGGGGGTGGTTGTGGAAACAATGCATGAGCAGACCAACCAACACACGGTCTCTGAGTTGAAGGCCGTGGAGGAATTCAAAGAGAAGCTCAATGATTGGGCTTTACTCCCCTTGCCTTATCCACCAAGGCCTGAATGGAGTCCCAAGCGCTCTCCGAGGTTGAGACAAAGATTGAAGCGAAGGCTTGCAGCCTGGAGAGTGACAATGGGCATCGTGAAGACCATCAACGGCCTGGATGAGGGACGAGTTGCCAGTAAGCTGTCGACACCTGATGCAGCAGGAGGGAGGACCCGAATGAAGGTCACAGCTGCCAGGTCTCTTGCGCTGCAGCATCTTCTTCGTGAGGGAGCTACAGTTGCACGGGAACGCCGGAGCCTTGGCTTGACAGGCGTCCAGATCTCTGAAGCTGTGAAACAACTCCTTAAACAACCTATGGATGAACTAGGTTATTTGAAGATTAGTGATGTCAAGCAGGTCCCGTTGATTGCTGACCGAATTGCCGAACCAGCCTGTGAAGCGTCGATCGACATGCTTTCAGCGTTGCCCCAAGAGGACTCGTGTTTCTATGCCCAGGAGTGCAATGTCGTTGACCCCGTCGGAAAGTGTGAGGTGTTCTTTAGAGAGGCCGAACGTCACTACGGTTTCATAGGGGGCACGGAAGAGGAATACCTCAAATACCTGGGCAGGGACGATGTGAAGTACCTCTGGGAGTGGGACACGATGGATGGCATCCGCGCCATTGCAGGCGTGTCGGCAGTGCCAAAGAAAGATCCACTCAAACAACGAAAGCTCGTCATGCAGGTGGCTTCAAACTACATGTTTGCTGACCCTTCGTCACGAGCGCATTTAGGCATGTGTGGGGGCGCTGCACTTTCACGTTGTTTTTGTCCTTCAGATAGCATGCATGTTGCACTGTGTGATGAAGACTCAGCCTTCACATTTGTAAAGGTTCCTGAGTGGATGTCACGATGGCAGGGAGGACCTCCAGTGTTAGCAGTTAGGGCTTGGCATCTTCTACCTGCTGAAGTCAAAGCACGTATTCAAGATCCCTCTGTAGAATTTGTATCACCACGCTACCTACGATTGGCCATGGGGGGATCCCACTCAGTGTACATCCTGATGCGCATCAACATTGAGCACATAGGCCGCTCCCTCATGCAGTATGTCCAAGACAATTCGTTGAAGAATACCTACCCCCCAGCTTCCGACAACGCTCAGGCGATCACAGGTGAACCTCGTGATGGTGAGAGCACGGAGATCTTGTCAGATGAGGCCTGGTCAAAGTTGCAAGACAAGCGGAAGGGGGATAGCGACACAGTGGGAGCTTCAGGCTACACAGTTCAAGGTTGGTGCGATGAAGTTCGAAGAGTTAAACAACTGCCAGGCCGCACCATGGTGATCATGCACTTCTTTGCCGGCGACCGCAGGCCAGGAGACATAGAAGAACATGTGCGTAGGGAAGCGGAGAAGTCGGGCCTTCGTATTTTGTTCATTGGTATTGACTTAGCCACTGATGCAAACTGGGACTTCACCATTCCGAGGACGTTTCACATGATCATGAACATCATTGAGGAAGGCCTGGTTGATGTTGCCATTGGTGGACCCCCATGTTCAACAGTTGCACGAGTAAGACATGTACGTATCCCCTCGGGGCCCAGGCCACTTCGTTTTAGATGGTGTGTCTGGGGACGAGCTGACCTCAGACCATATGAACAGGCCAGGGTTGACGAAGCGAACACACTCTGGTTGAACTACATGGCAGTGTGTGAGGCGGTGTCGTCCAGAGGGGGGGTACATTGGTGGGAGCGTCCAGCTGACCCAGGCAGAGATCCTTATCCATCCATCTGGATCACGGAGGAGATGATTGGCTTGGAGCGTCGCACAGGCGCAACCAGGGCCATCTTCCACCAATGTCCATTTGGGGGCGAGGTTCCGAAGCTGACGTGTTTTTCAGGGACGGTCATGAACTTGAGCTCACTGAATGGTATTTTTTGTCCAGGTGTCAGCGAAACGCACTCCCACGGGCAATCCATGGGAAGAGACCCCATGGGAGGCTTCTCCACCCGCAGGCTCCAAGCTTACCCTAGTGATCTTTGTTTGGCATTGGCAAAATTGCTCATCTACCACCTCCTGGTGTTGAGAGACAAACAAGTGGGCCCAACTGGCGCTCTTTGCCAGGCAGAGGCGGTGCCAGTGCTGCGCGTTCCAGCCTGGAGCACGTGGGCTTCTCAAAGAGGCGAGGGGGTCGTGCTGTTGAATGAGGCTAGTACTAGAAGTCAGTCAGCGCGCCTGTCCCCAACATCAGCAGTCTATGTTCATGTTGACGACACGGTCTGCATCAGTGATGGGGGAGCCAGGCACCTTGATGCGGACAACCTGATGGGGCACGTCGTGAGTTCGTTGGAGGCGATCGGATTCGGGGTGTCCCAACAGGAGAAGAATGATGAGGTCAAGAAGGTGGTAGGTTATGAGGTGAGTCGACATCCGGCCAGCTTCAAGTTCCCCACCAAGAAGATGGTGCTCCTTGCAGATTCCCTCAAATACCTCACATCCAGGAAGAAGGTGCAGGTGAAGGTATTGCGCTCACTGCTAGGCCTATGGATCTTTGGTGCACTTTTGCGCAGAGAACTACTGTCCATACCTCATAGTGTGTTTCAATTCATTGAAGAGTTTGACGGTCAGACAGTTACATGGTGGCCCAGCGTGAGAGAAGAGGTCATTGCCATGGCCAGAGTGGTACCCCTTATGTCGTGTCATGTAGGTGCAAGCTTCTTGAAGTGGTTGTTTGCAACGGATGCCATGGGCATGAACGACGTCGACTTAGGTGGCTACGGGATTGTCATGACCCCTCTGAGCGATGCTGAGATAGAAGATGTTCTCCGCCAAGGTGAGTCAGAAGGCAGGTCAATAGCTCGTTTGGATGGAACTGGTGGGGCTAAGTTTCCTGACAAGGCACTGAAACCGACAGTTCCCTTCACACTGCTGCCTGATTCACTACTGACGGAAGATCGCTGGCATTTTGTAGAAGCGGGCCGCTGGCAATTTGGCGACCACATCACGGTGGGGGAGTCTAGAACAGTGGTCAGACTTCTGCGCATGTTGGCAAGCTCGACAGAGTGTCATGACAAGGTCGTGTTTTCCCTCCAGGACAACAAACCCACAGCATACAGCATGGCAAAGGGAAGAAGCCCGTCTTTTGCTTTAAACCGTGTTCTCCGAAAGAAGGCGGGGATTTGTTTGGCAAGCCGCATCAGACTTTTCCTACCGTGGCTAGAGTCAGGCAGGCAGCCGGCAGATGAAGCATCTAGACTTTACCCAGTATGAGGGTGGCAGATGTGTGCTCATGCATACGTCGGCTGCACCCAGACCTAGGAGCCAGAGTGAAGAAGGAGACTTTACAGAATTACAAGAAGGCACTTGACCCCTTCTTGGAATACTTGAACGAAAAATGGGAGTTGAACGTTATTGAGCCTGCAGACATTGACTTGTTGGTCATGGAGTACAGGAGCGAACGGGAGCTCACTAGAAGCCAGCATATTCAACTGTTAGCAGCGCTAGAATTTTTCATGCACACCTGAAGGGTGCCCTGATCTATACTAAAGAGGCCATTAAGGGGAGACAAGCTGCTGAGCCGGTCCGACACACGGTCCCATTGGCCCCAGAGGCTGCGTATTTGTTTGGGGCATTTCATGCCTCTCGTGGGCAACAGCGACTGGCGGCAGCTATTTTTGTGCAACTAGCCACTGGACTTAGGCCCTCGGAACTTCTTGGACTCACCACTGACCATGTGTTCGCGCCCCTCAATCTCCGGCAGTTCATCAACATTAGGTTGGGAGTTGCGGTGTCCACCAAGATCAAGAGGGAACAATTCGTCCAGGTCAACCCTTTGGAACAACCATTGGCCTACAAACTGATTCGGCTGCTTTGCGCGGCTACAGTTGAAGGGGGCAAGCTTTTCAATTTTTCGTATTCAGCATACAACAATTCGTTTGCCGAAGCCGAGAGACATTTTGGACTCGACCTACACCTCACTGCGCACTCAGGCCGTTCGGGGTTCGCCACCGGTCAAATTATGAAAGGTGTTGATCCGAAGGTTGTTCAAGCTGCGGGGCGCTGGTTGTCTGAATCGAGCTTCAAGACATACATTGACACGGCTGGAAGCCTTCATGTTCGCACACAAATTTCTTTCAACAATTTGCTTGGTGCAGCCACATGGTGTAAGCAACACATTGAAGAGTATTTTGTAGGCTTGTCGTGTCTTGATGGTGAAGCCCAGTCGTCAAGACTCAGTCGAAAGAATGAGTCGGCCAGACCTCCGGCTGAGGGAGAATCGTTTCCTTCTGCCTCAACCTCCCGAGCACCTCAGCGCATACCAGAAACGCAAATGGAGGGAGGAGCAGCTCGACACGTTGCTAACTCCGTCAACAGCGACGGGATCAGGCAGCGCCAGAGGAGCGGCCGCGGCACTTCCTCAGGCAAGGGCCAAAGCGGGAGCTCAGCCAAGGGCCGTGGCAGGGGGAAACTGCTACCGCCTGGTCGGGCACCTCAATCCGTTTTCGAATAGGAGGTGTCGACAATGGTGCAAGTCCTTTTTCAAGACTTTCGGCTTCGTGTTTGTCCTCGCCAGTTCGCTGGTCTTTTCGGGGCACCACAACCCACTCTTTCATGTGGCCCGCATGTTTGGTGCAATGGCAGATGTGGGAGAGGCCACATCTGCGGTGACAGTCCATGCCCTCAATCTCACGAATCAGGTTGCATTCGCTGCTACTTCATTTGTGGCAGGTGCGGCCAACAACGGCTTGACAGCAGGCGCCAACCTCTGGAAAGGAGTGGACTTGGGGCCGGCGCAGGCATCTCGTTGTGGCGGATCGGTTGTAGTGACCTCCACTAAGGTGTTGCAACATTGGCTGAACACGCCCACGGCGACTGCCCACTTTGGTTGCCTAGACCAGGGTCTCAAACAACGTCTCCTCATGGCTGTGGCCTCCATTCAGCCAGACCTCCCATACACTCAGGCTGTGTCAGATGACCTGGACCTGCGTGGTACCTTCATGTCATTGAAGGTGGGAGCTCAGAGCATGGATGAATTTCGTGCCTTGGTCTATTTTGAGTACATTCAGTTGTCTTTTGACCCTCGGTGGGCCAACCCGATGTGGGAGCAACTTGGATTCCCTTTGTCCACCGAACGGGAACAAATGCTCAAAGCACTGCGCCTCCTCCTGTTGGAGCTGCCGGCTCCTTCACAACAGCCTGTGTTGGCCTATGCGGAGCTGGATGCTTTGCCGCTGCCGTTGCCCGCACCTTGGCAAGATGAAATTATGACATGGTTGATGACTTGTTCATGGACAGCTCCGCTGTCGGTGCGACCCCTGTGCAAGCTGTGAATCTTCGTGGTTCACATGGGGAAGCTTCGTTTTCGCCTTTTTCCTTTGCAACGGCTTGAGAAATTTGGTGAGGGATTGGCTTTTTCTACGAAACTGGTCGGCTAGAACCCCTATGATCTGCCAAAGTGCCTCAAACGGCCTGGATGAAGACAGACACGGTCGGGGGGCGCTCGTCGGCAGTCGTCCGGGCTCTGCGGTACACACCCCTCGGTCACTCACCACCATTTGCTCACCTACTCCTAGTGAAGCTTCCTTTCAGCTGGTGGAGGATTTGACAGTGGACCTGACAGAGTGATCGCTTAGCGGGGAAGGGAAGAGCTGCAATCTCACACGCTCGATGCCAGATTTTGAAGGCCGATGGCATTGGATGAACAGCACAGCTTTTGCACAGATACCTCAAGGTATACAACTGAACTCATGGACAAACACCAGCTAGGCAGCCAAAAGATGCGGATGAACCTCTTTGGCTGCTGAGGGAGGGTTGTGGTGGGCATGAATGCGCGCAAGTCTTTGTGAGATTCAAAAACTATATATATATATATAATGAGGGAAGCGGTTGACCATCATGTCCAAACAGAGGAGCATCTATAGTCTATAGGTGTAAGTAGATGAGTTTCGGAGTTTGGAATATGTATGGAATGTTTACGGGCCGCTCACCAAGTTGACTTTGACCATGCCTTGAAAGAGGTCAACGGAACGTGAGGGCAATTGTCACCTTGCCTTGTCACAGAATGGTTTGCTCAATCGTGAAGGGTTTGTGGGCTCCAAGCCATAATTTTGTCTACCCTCCATCCAACAAACGTCACATGGAAGCGGAGAAGCTCCCTGTGTGTTTTTTGTGTCTTCGGGGCGAGGAGAATAGACATTGGGGCGAGGGTCCATGTCCACTTCCATGATTATTTGGAGGGTAGAATGGGGGTAAACAAATAGCAACAAACAATAACCAGCATGGGGTTTCTTGAGTGACCAACCACCTGAACTTCTCCCTGATCAGACAACCAACCTTGGTACGGCGCTGAGGCTCACAGGCAAAGGTCTCGCCCATGGCTTCGTAACGGGGCCCATCCCGGTACCTTGTAGAAGGATGAGAAGGAGTGGACACTCTGATGTGGAGGGTTTGGGAAAATGGACGGTTTGGATATGGGATGATATGGCTGTGGGTCAAAACCTCTCCCAAGAAACCCTGGGGGGTTCACCAGTAGGTTCACCAGGTTTTGACCCACTGCCATATGGATCCACGTGGGATGATGACGGGTGATCACGAGTCATCTCGGGTCTGCGTTGCTCAGTCTTTGAGGGGTCCCTATGAGTGCCTTCTTTTTGGGTCGACTTGGAATTGTCAATCACCCTTTGCTTGTCGTGGCCCCTTGTGACACAAAACCTGCGGCGCAAATGAGTGAAGACATGTGAAGACGATGAGGTCATAGTCGGCAAACAAACAACAATTTGATAAATCTTGAGAACGACATGCTTGATATAAATATCATATCTCTCGATCCATCTATCCATCTCTCGATCGATCTATCGATCTATCGAATCTATCTATCTATCTATGGTTCAACTCCAAAGTATCACCGTTGCATCGTTCGCTTCGCTGCAGTGGCCCTCATCAAACCCTCACTGTACTCATAGCCACATTGAATCCTCTGTTGTTTCGTGGCAAAGTCTACGTTCAACTCAACACCCAAATTACAGCAATAGGTTGGTTGCGTCGTCAGATCGTTTCATTCATGTTGAAGCCCCGAAAGAACTGTGGGGTGGTCATGTCTTGTGTTGAACGTCTCAAGCCATTAACCCTCGTTATGCCCAGCGCATTAGCCGCCCCAGGCATCGAAGCTCCAGGAGTTTGAGGCAAGGCTGCTAGTTTTGCTGGTTGCTCATGCAAATACGTACCCGAATGTGTTGACTCAAAAGCCAAGGTTGAAAAGCGGGTGACCAGCGCTCTTGTTTGTTTGTTTTGTTGGGTTTTTCACACAGGCACAATCCACTAAGGATTCAATTGGACTAATAAAACCTTTGAGAAGAGCTGGTACGCAGAGTTAGTACACGGGGATTTGTCGCTGTTGCTGTGCAAGAGATGGTTGCACCGTCGGAGATTAGCACAGTGAAATTATGGGAGGTCCCCATTCTTTCTTCCTTCTTGGTTGTGCGCATCAGGAATCATGAAGAGTCAAACGTATTGCATGATATTGTTCAAACACATGTTACTTTAACCAATAACTGAAAGCAAGTGAACAGTTGTTTGGTTGCATAGGATTGTAGGGATTTCGGATCCCATTCAGTGTTGAGAACTGCCCATCGGCTCGATCCCATTCGCGTGAGGTCTTCGCGCTCCAACTGGCTCGATCCACCGAGCGCAGCACATTTGCGCAGCCGGCGCCTCGGAGCAGAGCGGACTTACCTGGAAAAAGGCCTGGTGGACGGGCGTGCTGGAGCACGAGGTCTGAATATCATTGAATATCAGCATATCCCTATATATATATATTATATATGTATATGAACATATGCTTGTCGATGCAATTTGGTGGGGCAAGGGAGATGGATCAGATGAGCTGACCAGACTTCTTCGGCAACTCTTGCTTCTCACCAGCCTAGAACATGGCAACATCCTTCTCCCAACGTTTGACGACCCAACCCTAAAACAACGGATCTTGACTCTTAGTCTTCGTGATCTTGCCATAAGCCGCCGCCCCCGCCGCGAACATCCGGAGGTGTTTGGTTGACGTGGAGATCTCCGGCCGTGAGGATGAGATCAGCAAGTCAAAGCGCTTGCGATATCTCCGAATGACGCTGGGCTGGGCTCAGGAGTTTTCCGCAAAATGAGGACGTGGCTGATCTGTTTAATGGGGAACATGTGACTTGTGGGGGTTGGGGACTCCGAAGTTCTACGGAGGTGGCTGGGCTGGGAATATGCCAAGAGCTTGCATCGTTGTCCCATTGGCAGAATAATTACTCGTAGCTTAGCAGTGCTTATATTATATGTATGTATATGAATGTACGCCCCCGGAAATAAAGACGAGCGGGGTTGCATTCTTTTTTCCATGAGATCTCGGCTCAAAAGTTGATGGTCCCGTGCCGGGATTGCGGACTCCTGACCGGGGAGTTGAATCAGCTCTGCGTCTACTGCAGAGTCAGGAACCGTTTTTGGGCCACTGCTGACGAGTTGCCCACAGAGCTTTGCGGGTGGGGAGTGACAACACTCCGCGTGTGGACAGGGATCTTGCAAGAGGAGATCGACAAGTTCAACGAGACCCGCAGGGCTAAAGAGGGGGCAGCTCAATCCGTGAGGCCCAAGTCGGCCAGTCCCGGCGTGCCATCGGAGCCGGTGGATACTCCCAGGTCGGGGAGTCAGGTTTCAGGGGCAGACCAAGGCAAAGCATCTTCCAGAGGTTCTCCTGTGCCGGGGAGGGCTAGCAAAGGTGAGGAGGACGAGACAAAGAAGGTCGACAAAAGCTGGATCCCAGTGAAGAAGGAAGAGGATTGGCCTCGGACCCCTCCTTCTGGGGAGGTTGGTGTCGTTGAGATCGAGGAAGGAGAAGGCAAACATTCGAGTTCCTCGAGGGTGCATTTGGAGGAGAAGAAGAGGAGACGATCCAGGAGGAGAAGTACCACAAAGAGTGGAAGCCGAAGAGACAGGAAGCGGAAGAGCAGGACTCGCTCGAGGTCAAGGCATCGAAGGAGGAGGTCATCAAAAGGATCCCCGCCTAAGGCGCCGCCAGACGAGAAGCCTGGTGAGGGAGAGAGGAAAGAGAGAAAAGCGAAGCCATCAGTGAGGCCGCCAAGGACCCCATCAAGATCACCCCCCGGCAGGCACAAACCGCCAGCCAGGAAGCCACCAGCTCACCCTCGACCATTAGCTCGACCGTCTGGACGTGCTTGGCAGGGCCCGGGCAAGCCGCTGTGGAAATACAATCCACGGTACTTCGGAGAGAACAAAGGTGTGAAGAAAAGGGAAAGGCATATCAATCGCTCCCAGGGCGATCAGTGAGAAGGAGAGAAGAAGAGACATGCCGCCAAGGCTTCGGCCAGCAGCGGATTTGAGAAGGCCTCCCGCTCGGGGAGGAGGAGTGAGACGGCGTCCTGCCGTGCGAGGAGAGAGAGAAGAGTTGGAGGAAGGCAGAAGAGAGGTTGGTGAAGGAGTTCGACTTGCTGAGATAGGGACGCAGTTCGAAGCAGGCGAACAAGTGCAATGTCAGAAGGTACCTTTAGAGGTGCTCAGGAGGAGGCTCCCGGTGTACGTGGAGGGAACGTATTGGGGGGCCCGGACTACGTTGGCAGGCCTCGTCGAGAACTTCCACGTTCGGTCCATGAAGGATGTGGAGTTGGAAGTGACCCCACAGGGCACCAGCGAGGAGTCGCTCTTGAAGTGGGCCTCAGGTCACCCAGGACAAAAGGTCAGGATCCACATGTGCGGGGACGAGTGCACGGAGAAGCTGGAGGCAGAAGATTTCGTGCATGGAGTCATGATCCGAAAGAGATCTGGAGAAGACCCGCCATGGATGACCAACCTGATCGACGAGGCTCCGAAGTCAGGAGGAGGCAGCACAGAGGTTCTCCTGAGGCGAGAAGCCGGGAAAGGAGGACGAGAAGCGAGGAAGGTCGGCAGAAAGGAGCAAGAAGAAGAAGAGAAAGAGAGAGGGAGAGCGAGGCAAGAGTCCGGCCAAGGCAAAGGAGAAGATCGATTTGAAGGCAGGTGCAAAGAAGGAGGTGAGCGCAGCCTTTGGAAGCACCGGTCTCGATCCAGACCCAAAGTATCGGCGGAGGTTCGCTGCCCGAGCCCAGAAGAAGGCAAAGAGGAGGAAGAAGAGCTCATCGTCAGATGGCAGCACCAGCAGCCAAAGCTCTTCGACGTCCGAGTCCGTGGAGGTCTTCGAGGAGCAACAGAAAGTCAGGCGTTTGGCGAAGAGAGCACCTGGTCTCCTGGCTGCACAAGCCATGAAGGAAATCCAGACTTCCCTGCTCACGGCAACCGGAGGAGTGTGGGATCAAGATCAAACGGCGATTCAACCTCTGGCGACGCAGTATTACAGGCAGACGTTGGCCCCAAGGCTGACAGGAGGACCAGGGCGCGAAGCGCTGACGCTTTGCTGGGCGATAGATCTCGCCCTTCAAGGACGACTGGCGGAGTGTGTCGACACGCTAGTTCAGAGATTGAAAAGTGTGGAAATGGTGTCACAGGGTTCGGCATGGCAAATCGCCCAGAGACTGGAGGTTTTACCTCCGGAACGCCCAGCCTTATCTTCAAGAGCGGAAGCCAAGGAGGCAATAAAAGAACAAAAAGAAGAACAACGCACCAGAAACGAGGCAGCGAAGGGAAAAGGGAAGTCCGAGCAATGGCACTGGCGCGACTATGGAGGAGAAGATCGACCAAAGGGCCGGGACTCGAAAGGGAAAGGAAAGAAGGGCAAAGAGAAGACAGACCCAAAGAAGTAGAGGCCGAGGATATGAAGATTTTGAGTACAGAGGAGATGGATCTCCGATCTTTTGGTGCTCCTGACATCGGGGAGCGAAAAGAGGATTTGCAGCAAGGGCCGCTGGAACGTCATGTCGACGGGAGCGACTCTACCCCGACTGGAGATGGCTGGCCGAGTAGCAAGGTCACAAGTCTGCAGTCGAAGCCTGGTGAGACCTCGTTGATGAACTCGCCAAGGGAAAAAGTTTGCACGAGTCCGCCGGGGACGGGAAGTAGTTCCCCGGTCTGGCGGGGCCCGGGACCACCCAGGTTCTACGGCTCA
>CAXAMN010021562.1:428286-450236 GCA_963970005.1 Durusdinium trenchii | reverse complement strand
ATGCGTTCACCAGAGATCGAATCCACCTCCTCCAACCGCCAGAGATTTTCATCAGCGGTCTTGCAGAAACTCCCCCGGACTTCACGATCTCCTTTTTGCCTGGTCCATGACATCTGAGGCAGCTTCGTGTCTCTATACTGTGACCAGTCACGAGGTGATGTCGTCAGGCCGTACATGGCCAATTTGACCAACCAAACCTCCCCTTCTCTTGCAAGTCCCAATCGCCGGTAGACGGATGGAATCTCCATTGCAACCAGCTTTCCGTCTTCCCGACGAGGAGCGTTCAAAAAGGCGACACGAATGTCGGTTGCTGCCATGGCCCAGCCTTTCAAAGATGCCGTTCTCACTAGGGCTCGTACTTGGCAACCGTCAGCACCACCCGCGTAGCTATCAGCATCAAAGCGGGTTTCAGAATAGTTGCCACAGCACACGGCACGGGCTCGGCGAGCACCAGTACCAGCTTTTCTGGTGTACACCATCTTTGCAGGGAGCAATTCAATGGTCTTGCCTTCACGGGCAGCACGATCATGAAGATCTTCTTTTGTAATCTGCTCCACTGCCCTTTTTGTAGTAACCAGCTGGGTGTGCTCAGCCGTGATTGATGGAGTCCAGTTTTCGAAATCATCCAGGACTTCCCGAGCGGCCACTGTCTTGGTGACCAAGAATTCTTCCTCCATCTCTTTCTGCTCTTGCAGGTGGTTGTTGTGGTCACAATGCAAAAGCTCCTCTTCTAGCTCGACCTTGTTCATGACGGCATTTGTCAACACCTCCATGTATGACCCTTGATCAGGGTTCGTGATGTCCAGATGGCCAATCTCTTCACCGATGTAAGTGGCCAAGTTCGCCTGGACGGAGCGGATGAACTGGACCCTCGTGAGAGGAATGTTCCCAGGTGCTTCATCATCTTTTGGGGCCACCAGGCTTGAGCCACCGCACTGGTTGTTAGGCGCCCCCTCCTTCTCCCCTCCTCCGGACGAGTCCTCCACCATAGAAACCGAGCTTTGAGTTTCAGCACCCTGGGAACCCCCTTCACACGAGGCCTCCCGCTCAGGGGTTTCGATGGTCCAGCTGTCACTGCTGATCTCGACCTGGAAGAGCTCCGGATTGTTGGGACTGCAAGCATCAAACGACTCCCGATGTTTGCAAAGCCAGCTTTGGCACCATGCATCCTCCCCTTCCATGTGTAACATGGATACTTGTGGGATTGCCGTCTTTTCAGTGAGCCGTCGACGAGGAACTCCATCTTGCCACGCTGGTCTTCTTGGAGGATCGGACAACATAGGAAGATGGACCAGGGCCTCGTCGGCTTCAGGTTGATTGGAACTGGGGACCACAACATCATCCGTGTAGAAGAACCTTTTTGTCTCCAGGGATTGTACATAGTAACTTGTGGTCGTCATGGATGACTGCGATGCGGGACCAAGCACCACCACCTCATCTCTGATTTCACGCCATGGCTGGTAACGATCCTGCCATGATTTCTTCAGGGCGTAGGCCCGGGAGCCAAATCTCAGCAGAGGGCCTACTGGAAAGCCCAAACTTCGAAGTTGACCCCGAAGACGACGTTCTCCGATGTGGGTTGCAGCAAGCGGCCACATCTCAAGACCAAGGCCTGTAGTGGTGAGCACTGTGCGAACATGCTTTTTGACCACTCCCAGTTCACCCTCAACACGGCCATTGGATTTGTAGCTATCACCGGATGTCAGCGTTGTTGTGATGCCCCGATCCAGAGTCCAACGACGCACCGGTGCTGAAATCAACTCTCTCGCCCTGTCGCAATGGAGCCTGTACAGAGGGAGTCCTAGGCCCCGTAACTTGGCGTAGATCTTCGCCAGGGCGGGCAAGATGTGGGTCACCGCACGGCCTGGGAGCACCTCAACGAAGGTCAAATTTCGCACCATGACATCCTGGGCCTCCTCGATGGTTTTTTGCCATGCTTCAAAGGCTTCATGCCCCTTTTTACAGCCCCACCATCTTTTTCTCCATCATCCTCCCCCGGAATCTCATGCGGTTCTTCACCCAGCATATCATCTCCAGGATCATCACCGCCTGGTTCGGTAGGAGTGTACTCTTCAGCATCAATGGATGGAGGCTCCACTGCCGCTGACCCCGGTTGTGCGAGGTCTCCACATTCAACCTCCGCCAAAGCGCGGCCAGATCCATCCACCGGAAAGGTGTAGACCGCCACCATCATGTACTTGCAATCCTGTCGATGTTGATCTTGGCCGATCACCATCTTACCAGAAAGATCCACACTCAGGGTGTATGCTTCTGGGTGTGAAATCCTTTTGTGTGGCTTGCTGCGAGCAGCGGATCTGACGCAATGTTTGCAATCGCGTCTAGCTGGCATGTGGTCATTGAGGTAGTGCTGGCGCCAGCCATCCAAAGCCACTTGGCCTAACGGACGAAGGGCAGCTTCCAAAGACGGCGTTGAGCCACGATGGAGATGGTCTTGCAAAGCCAACACTAAAGCAACTTTCAAGCCCGGGGCCCATGCGGCCCATTGTTTGGACTCAGCGCAACGCTCCTGCATGGTCATTTGGTTGCGAGCAGGAGCTGGATCTTCTGGTTGGACACCACTTGGCGGACCGCGAACTTCATTCAACACTTGAAGGTCTCGCATGACAAAGGCCAGCGAAGTGGGCTTTTTCTTGATGTGGCCCATTGGACCTTGATCAAAATTGATCAACTTGACTTGGTAGGTCGTGGCGAAATCTTGCCACTCCTTGGTGCGCCATATGGACATGAATTGCTTCCGCCGTACCTCTTCTTCTGGACGGTACTTGGCGGGATCTTCAGGCTGCTCGATGGCCAAGGCTGTCTGAGGCTCTTGAGGAAGGCGAACATCTTCACAAAGGACGTACAAGGCCAACATTCGAAAAAGCAGCACACTGTCTCCATTCACCAGCTCCGCATCCGAAGGAGACAAAGTCGGCAGGCCATACGGATGTTGTTCCGTCCGCAGGATGCCAGGACCGCCATCGTCTTGGTATCGGAGTGCCGACACCGTCCGGCAAGGTGGCCCACCCACCAGGGCCTTCACTCGGCCTGAGGCCGCCAACGACAGCAGGAACCGGAAAACATGATCATCATGAAGATCTGCTGCAATGGGGGCTTGCAAATCAATGCACAAGACTTCAACACCATCCCGCTGCAATGTCTTCTGCCAGTAGTCCGTGTCAGGGCCCGAAAACAAATGCAGGACAATCTGCTTTGCCTTGTCCAGCCTACGGCGTTTCCGCCGATTCCATGGAAGAAGGTGTCCATCAAATCCCTGATGTAGTGACGTCAGGTCAGGGATGATCCTCATCAGGATCTCATCAGGCAGAGCTGGAAACAGGGCCTTCAATTTCACCGTCAGGGCCAACTCCGTCGAGTCTTGAAGAGAGGCCAAATCACTGCTCTGTGGACTTTCCAGCAGCGCTTTCACCAGCAACGCCTTCTTGATGACATGATTCTGGCGCTGCTCCAACTGATCAATCATCTCTTGGCCCACCGCCCGAGTGACCATTGGACGCCCATGCTGAACCATCACTGTGAGTTCTTGGCCCCTTTCATCACGGAGACCACATAGGCTTCCTTTCCATTCAAACTTGTACCCCAGCTCGGCGATGCCACCCAAAGGCACAATCCAGGACTTGCCCATCGCCTCGTCCTGAGGGTCCGAGAGCAGGACCTTTGATGAAGGCTTCAACCGAAGCTTGGATGTGATGCCATCAGCTAAAGTGACCTGAGTGGGTGCTGCCTCTTGCCATTCCTGCCAGGTCTTCGCTGGTCGTAGGGCATGTGTGGCACCGGAGTCCAAAAGCACCAGGTCACCTGCTTCATGCTCGAGCTGGCTGATCTTGATGACGCGCAGTTGTGGGACACGGAGGGACTTTAGCAATTTGGTCGCTTCCTGCAACAAAGCCTCACTTGTTGTTGAGGTTGCCCCAGTCTCACCCCCCTTTTGATGCCCCTTCATTGGACTGCGAATCTTGTACTTGTCCTCCTCCATCAGAGCACACCTCCATCTCCTGCACCTTGATGGGAGCTTGGTTGGCTGCAGTGACGTTGGACGAGGATGATGATTTTGAAGCCCCTTTTCCTCCCCCTGAGCCCGAACCGGGCTCACCACTGTTCTTGCCATCCTTGGTGTCTTTGGCAGGGGAAGGTTTTCCTTGTGACTTCAATCGGCATTCTGTTTTGCGGTGTTCTTTGCTGCCGCAAATCCAACATCGGGCATTTTTGTCCTCAACGCCCTCCCAGCTGTGTGACCATTTGCAATTCTTTCCAGCCTTGCAGCCAGCATCCGACCGAAAATACCGGCATGGTGTGGAGGTTGTAGAGACCCCTGCATTGCCACCCTTACCCTTCTCCCCTGTGCCAACACCCGAAGTTTGTTGCTTCTGTGAGGCTTCTAACTGTTTAACTTTGATGGGCGAAGGTGTGGTAGGTGGAGCATTGATCATCAACGACAATGTTTCAGCTTCAGCCAACAAACACTGACTAAACCTCCA
Organism: Durusdinium trenchii; assembly: GCA_963970005.1. Classification (NCBI taxonomy): domain Eukaryota; class Dinophyceae; order Suessiales; family Symbiodiniaceae; genus Durusdinium; species Durusdinium trenchii. The sequence goes on along the minus strand of CAXAMN010021562.1, from coordinate 445,737 downwards.
GATGCTTTGGTGGATAGGCTGCTGATCAATGGCCAACTGCAAACGACTCTGAGCCAGTCGAAATGACGCTTGGGCGTCAAGCGAAGCCACCAAACTGCAAGCAGGCTCTAAGGCCTTCAACAACAATGTACCGTCCGGCAGCACCGCCTCAATCTCTTGAGCCCTGGCAAAATGACGACGCCAAGAGCGGAGAGATGCAGCCAAATCAGTGGCTCCTGTCGCCTTGTCCAGCGTTGTCAACTTGGCCAAAAGAATCGCCTTCTCTCCAGAGCCGCCCGGTTGGTAGCGGACCATGAGGCGAAACAAAAGGGCTGTTGAATTCAGCTCTCTGGCCGTGATCAAGGCCTGTTGCTGGTCAGCAGGGATGGCACGCAACAGCAAGTTCACTCCTCGCTGCTCTGTTCGCTGGTAGCAGCTGTCATACAACTCGTCGGGAAGGCGAGGTGCAATCTGAACTCTTTCCAGCGGAGACGAAGTCTTCCAGCGATCATAAAAACACTGAGCTTCACGCAGGGTCAAATTCCACCATCGAGCACTGACCGACGAAAGGTCCCGAAGCACGGGTCCATTGACTGCAAGCCAGTCACCGAGCTCCAAAGGCGATGCATCAGCTGCCAACTCTGCGAGCTCTGCCTTGCTATTGCCACCGCCTTCGCCCCACGGCAAAGGCATTGGTGAAGTGCCACCATCACCCGGCCAACGACCATAGTGCGGCTCACCCCGCTCTCGAAACTCCGGACTGGGTTTTCGATTCCCATAGTGACTATCCCCAACTGCACCAGGGGAAAAACGATCAAAAACACGATCCACCCCAGGCCGACGGTCGGAACCCCAACCATAACCCTGGCACTCCGAGCCACGATGAAAGCCAGCTTCATGAGACGAAGCGGGAGGCACATCTTTCGAGCAAGCTGCTGACTGCGCCCAGCTGGCCCCTTCTCGCATGCGCTCCAAATGCTCAGCCCGAGGTTCTGGAGGAGCGAAAGGCACAAATGACTTGCCTTCACGCAAATGCAGCGGCACCCACTGAGAGTCCTGTCGCCGCTTCACTTCCAGCGACTCATAGTCCTGGAACATAAATCCAGCCGAGGCACTCTGAATTTCTGCCGAGACACTGGTTGGGAACGGTGGTACAGGTGGTGCCATCACTTCAGGCGGTGGAGGTCCACACGGAATTTGCGTTCCGTTGGGGGTGTACCGAACATGGTGTCCAGAAGGAGGCCTTCGTGTAGTAGGACTTCTCCCCCGTGGAGTGCTAAGCGAAACTTCCCCACCATGAACCCTATTGGAAACACCACCAGTCAAACGATCATCATGACCAGAGGGGCCCACACCACCATGAACATGTTCATGAGCACCGTCACCACGAAGCCCATCACCTGTTCCCCCATCAACCGTTTCCCACGACGAGGGAGTGGACATAGTACCCATGGGTTGCTGCTGTTGGAGGCTTCTAAGGCGCTCTACTTCAGCTTGAAGATGACTATTTTGCTCCCTCAAAAATAGCACCATTTCTGCTTCAAAAGCTCGTTGAAGACTTTCAGGGTCCTTCCGAGCCACCTCACTAGTTCCAGTGAGCTTGACCGCAGGGGGCGATTCCTCAGGCGGCACCGGCCCCATGGAGCGATCTGGCCGACGATCAACCTTTTGTCCTGGCTGACCCTCCTCCGGCATTCGACCTTCAGTTTGGCGAGCTCCCCCACCACCGCGACCTTCCGATCTGTGGCCATGGCTATGGCTTGGAGGCGTGACGAAACCACGTCCCGACTGGCGCTCGGCTGCTGAACCGCGGCCTTTGCCAATCCAACCACCCGTGCCTTCAAGCGGCACTGCCTCCGGACCTTCCACCGGCCCTTCCAGATCCTCGTCGCCATCGCAGGGCACCGCCGGCAACGTCTCCGGTCGTCGGCTGCGGAGTGCAACCTCGTTGCGAATCCTCTCAGACCACCAGGGATTTATGAGGTCGAACCCTGGCGGTGAGGATCGCGCCCTCTCCATGGCCCGAGAAAGGCGCCTAAAAAGAGCTTGGGCTCATAACCCTTGAAAGGATCACAAGCGGGCCTTTTTTCCTTCTCTTGAGATCAAAAGCCTTCAGGTGTTCACACCTCTATTCACAGACCTAGAAAGCAAATAACCACCACCACCACCACCACTTGCAGGCACCACCATGACGACACATCCTGTAATCCTGTAGACTCTGTAGACCATGACCCGTGCACTGCATTTGTTGTTTCCTGCTGTTGGGAAGGTGAGCATAAGCAGTTGCTTCACAATGGCAGTCAGCACTTTCTTTTCTTGGTTTGTGGTCGTGTGCATGTAGGTTTGAAATTGGAGTGGGCCCGGAGGGTCTGAAGTGTATCTGGTAGAGGCTGTGATTCGCTTTTGTGATAACATCACCGCACATGCCCTCCCTTTGCACACAGGGAGAAGGAGGGCATGGAGGTGGCCATGGCCGCGCTGAAGCTTTTACTGAAGTTGCCTTTCAAGCGGGCCCAGCTCTTTTGGCAAGGAATGGTACGAGTTGGAAGGCTTTGGGAGAGGGGCCACGAAGTAGGTGATGACAATAACAACATAATATCTAATTATATGATTTATATGTAGATTATGTAGTAGATATGGGACACGGAGAGGTATAGGCTTGGATGTTTCTTCAGTAGAGGTACCTATATATAGGTTCCGCATGTTTCCACTGTCACTGCAGTGGGGTCAATTTGTCAGTCAACCTTGTTAAATCCAGGTTTGTTGAAGATTGTTGAAGTTGAACTGCATTCATGTGCATTCTGTGGTGTGTGCACCCGTGTGCTCTCAGGTTCGAAGAAGCTTCCCTGACTTCGGTCGTGAAGGCGTTGCGAAGAAAGAATAGTTCTACACAGGATTTGATTCGGCAGAGCCTCGGAGAATTGGAGGGATTGGCCCCAGGTGCCGGGTGGTGTGGACGCGCAGTTGTTTGGTTGATGGAGTGTGTCTAGGCAGGGACTGGGAGTAAGAGAGCGTAGTTGATCAGGACATGTTTTTTTTTGTTATATATATATATACGTGTGTTATGGCGTATGGTTGTTAAAGGGACCGGTACATTAGAACAAACAAACACGCAAGCCAACACACATACTTGGAAATCCAATAGTTCAGTGGAAAGCTGTGTGCTGTCCCAGATGCTAGCCAACTGAAAGGATTGGGCATCTCAGAGTGGGTCGTACTGAAAATGTGCTTAAAGAGGAAACCTAGCCGCCCTCTAGTAGCCCATGGTGAAGCTGTATGAGTTCTTTTTGGCAAAACCAGTGGTTGGGGTGTTGTCAGTACGGGGGTACCCACCACTCACCACCCCGTGGTCCAAGGCTTTGCTTGCGCTTCACTGCGAAGAGGCGCAGAAATGGGGGGTAGAGATGCATGGTGTTTTGACGGTGGCTGTTTTGACACAATAGCCCAGGGAGGAAGACAAATCATTTGATGACTGGTGTATACTGGTGTTTTGATCAGACTCCTAGGCAAATTGCTAATCCGAAAGTGCCAAGCGCATCCCTAGAAAGACTGTTATGTTAATGCCCATGGTGGCCTCAAAGTGATGTTTTGGATGTCGACTTTTGGACGTGGCCTGCCCTCTAGTAGAGCAAGACACTGTAGCTCCACCGAGGAGACAAAGCGAAAACGAAGAGATCCATTGAGGAGGTGACTGAACAGATATATGATATATTACTTAATATAACTCTTTAAGAGCCATGGTTAGAAGGATGATACACGCAGTTACAACGTATTTGGTGTGAAGAGGTCGCCTTACAAGCAAATCAAAACAACCTAGATGAATATTCTTTTGAAAAGTGTCGTTCTCATTCCAATTGAAGTAGGTTTTTATCCCATTGCAATCCCCACCGTAGGGAACTGGTATCTTGAAGTTGTGTTGGACCTCATGTCACTTCGATCTCTTTGTTGGCAATTATGGTGTAATTTCTAAAGAACCAGGGTCATCCGCAATCTATTCCCAGGAAGATTGACATGGAACCTGTGCCTGTGCATGTTCATCAGGGTTTTAGCAAGGGCAAGTTCTGATATATATACAGTCGTGTGTTTTTCTGTTTGTGTTTCCATTCCAAGTGCACATGGTCTGAAGATCCGCAACAATTGAACCCATAGTACAAAGTTCCTATTTCAGGGTCCCCGGGTATTTCTTCTATTCTATGCTTTTGCGAGAGTGGGATTGAAAGTAAAACAGGTGAAAGTAAGTAAGTAAGTAAGTAAGTAAATAAGTAAGTAAGTAAGAAAATAGGTAGGTAAGTAGGTAAGTGAGTAAGCAGAACCCACTGGTTCAAGAATCCCCTCGTTTGGCTTTGACAGGCTTACTTATGTGTCTTTCACACTTGAGGTGTACCAATGCTTACGGCTTAGAGAAAAGGACAGCATGCCTGGCACAACTCTCAACAGCCCCCCCGAAACTCCTTTGACCTCCGAGTGCCTGAATGGTATTATGTCCACACGATCCATATCTCGATTCGGCGGATCAGTCAAAGCCTTCACCGGTTTCAAGCGCTCGTGTGCCATGGGTGCCTGTGCCTCTTGACTTTCAGCCACAGGATGGCGTTCCTACCCGCCGCGCCTAATCTCGCCTGCCGGTCCATACCCGGTAGCCACCCTTCTCCCGCAGGGAGACCAAAGCGCCGCCTGCGGCACCAGCGCCCTGCCCCGATCCTTCGAGCGACGTCGACGCAGAAGTTCCGTACATCCGGCAGCTGGGTGAGAAAGACGAGTGGGTGAGGCACCTGGCGGAAAGGGAAGTGACCTTGGGACCATGGAAGGCTTGTGTTTGTTTTGTGTGTTGGAAATTCTTCTCCTTTATTTTTGTGGAAAGACTGGGACAATCACGAAAGCCAGCCAATAGGCTAGGCTGAAGCCAGTTTATGCGAACGAAGTGAATAAACAGAGTGTGGGGGCAGACGCGACTATGTGTGCCGCACTGCTGGCTGGTGCCTTTATGTTTTTACGGCCTACCGTTTTTGTGAGTTAGTAATGCAAAAGATGCAAGACCAACCTGTTTCGGCATCACTTGCATCATCAAGTTGGGGTCAGGCTACTGGGCTACTCAGCTTTAGGGCTCTAAGTCTGACTCCAGGGTGACCCTTCGAGTCGCAAAGACTCCATGACAACCAAAGTCAACCGGCAGGCGCCTCGAAGGCTGACTTAGGGTAACCACAAAGGGCTGACTCCAGAAACCACCAAAGGTATTGAGATATATCGTTGGTGTTTTAGCGCAAGAACGACTCCAGCTTCGACGACCAGGGGGGTTCATCTATTGGGGCGTTTGAGCTCCAAGTCTGGCTCGGGATACCAGTCCTTTGCAACATGTTATACGTGTATGTTCTATATTTAATAAGAAAGAGAGAGAGAGAGAGAACCAGTCTATGCACACCTCCAGTAGCGCAGCTTTGCTTCAGAAGGGACGGAAGAAGCGTTCGGCCAGACCGAAGTCTGACCAAAAGGGTGTTCCAAAAAGCGCATGCGGGAGGCGGTACTGAGATTTGTTTTGACTATAATGTTCATGGTTTCTCAGGAACTTTCTCAAGGGCTCCCTCAAGGATGTGTTCCGCATGTTAACCTTATCATGACGTGCGGTGCGCGCGCCACCGCGCGTCCGGCTAACGAGTAAACTTCCACTGGCTTTCTTTCCCCCCTTCTCAGGTACAGTCAATACAGCCACAAAAACAAGTCATACAACTACACATTTCTTGGACCACATTGAAACCATTCGGCACGCTCAGCCAGCAGTTTCTGTATGTCAACCATCATGGGGTATGTTTTGCACCAGCCCAAATGGCAGTGCAGCATGCAAACGTGTGGTTACCGTGGATGGGGGCACTTAGCCGCTAGCAAGCAGCGGATGCAGCAATGCCGTGACTGATTCTTATTTTGAGTCTTTCTACTAGAAGATCAAGGTCTCATCATTGTGGATGTTCCCGATTAAGCAGATGCAGCAGAGACCTATTTTGAGTCAAGAAAGGATGAAGGGACACCTATTAGTGTGTTCAGTGCTCAGAATAGACTTCTGAAGTATGGTTTGTTGCTGTCATTTGCTTTGCTGCCACTGTGCGAGCATTGGAAGTACTGCCTGAGATCCAAGTGTATCAATTCTGAAGATCCTTGCACGAAAGTACAAAGACACAGCAAACCGCGAATTACATTTGGATTGAGACGTTCCTTCAAAGACCTTGAACAGGAGAGAGCTAGAACCTTCGTATTTGAATCCACGTGTGAGAATCCTGCACGGCCAGTTTCCCGCCCCCCCAACAAAACCCTCCAAGTTCTGAGACAAAGGACGTGGGTGGAAGTAATTTCAAATCACAACCCTGAAAGACAGTTTGTTCAAACGGATGTTCACCTAGCCTTGGATGTGTTTCTTGGCGGTTCATAAGCAGCACGGACATATGAGCATATGGAAAATGAATGAAATTGTTTTTGGACCTTTGGGATGTTTTTTTTGTGATTCTGAGTGTCAATCTCATTGGTGGAACGTGGTGTGATTGTAGCCATAACCCGAAAGTGGTCAGATCTGCCATGCCTAGGTTCTGTGCTGGGCAGGAAACATCTGCAAACATGGACGAGGGTGCCGAGGGCACCAAAGCATTGGAAGAGGTGAAGATGTCGTGGATGTCCGTGAATCCCACCAGATGTCCTAAAAAGAGTTTGGCGGTTCATGTCCATGGTATTGTTTGTATTTGTTTGATGAATTTAACTGCCAGATAAGAGGTTTTAAAGAGTTGCCATCACATCCGCTTTGTGACTGTGTGCCAGCAGTTGAAGATGAACGAGGACTGGACAGTACTCTTGACACAATCTGCTTGATAAACAGGAAACTTTGTACTCTACTGTACTCGTACGTATAATTACCATTCGGTATTGTAGAGTTCATTCAATACATAGTGTGCCTTATACTTATACCAGTTTGTTTGTATCAGAACGGTTGCACCTGCTGGGAACCCATCGTCAACCGGTTTAGTTTAGTTTCTATGCCGTGAAACAAGCAGTGAGCGAACATCACCAAATTTGACCCTGGTCCGCAAAAGCCTTCCGAAAGCACCGAATGCATTCTCCGTTGGTTCCCTCAACTGGACCGGAGGCAGATCCCATGAGCATGTCCGAAGCCAAGCTTTCCTCCAATCTGCGATCTTTCAGTGGCTTGCTTGGGGGTTCAGCGCTTGTGAAACAGATTGGAAGTGAAACAGTCAGGGTCTGCAAAGAGTGGTTGGAAGGCAGTGGCTTCCACGTGTTTGATGTATTATGTGTTGTTGTGTTTGTGTTGTTTGAAACCAATTAGGTTTGGCTCCGCCATGTTTGATGGTGTGAATTGCAACGCACCTGTCATTGGCCCACGTGGTGCTCAGTGCGGATGATTCTTTGGTGTTGCAGTTTCAAGGACTGTGTTGGGTGAAGTATGGCCAAATCCGCCAATTCTTGGCACGACCCCACGATTTGCAACCGGAGTGCGGCCACCCAGGCAGTGCTGCTGACGGCGATGGTGATCACTGGCAATTGACCGGTAGTGACGGCAACTTAAAAGGTTGCTCGGCAGTGTTTGTTGTCAAATTGTGTGTCTTGCATGTGTATAATATAGATGTGAACGTTGAGATAGCACGGCATCGCAGAATGCACACAGACCTTGTTTCAATACCAGCATTTTGACGGACAGGTGATGTTGTGGTCCACATCAAGAAATATCAAGAACATGTTGTTCTGTTGATAAGCAGCCAAAATGTCTTGACAATCGAAACTTTGAATTTTGCTGACTTTGTGTGTGTATCGCAGTAATTACATTAACTAGTTAACTAGTCCTAAATAAATCAAAGTACTGTACTTTGTTTGCCTATTGACCAGCTTTTTGCTGAAGCCATCCCCAAACCACCAGAGACCTCACAAGACTTCCCAAGGTCAAGCACGAGTATCGGGTTGGAAGGAGACATGTGTGTTTCTAAGCGGAACAAGAAACACTTACTGCAATAGATCTTAACAGAAGAATTTGCCCTGAGGTAGTAGTTGCAGTTCTTTTACCATTTTTTACCCCGCGATCTGAAAAAAGAATAGGCGCTGCTTTTGTTCTGATCTCTGCTTGTTCGTGATTTGACTGGCTATTTTCGCACTTACATTTGACTAGCCTCGTGTCGGGTTTTCCACGTGATTTGCAATGATTTGCATGTGAGTTTACACCCGATCTGCACGCCTCGCGAGGCGTGCCAGATGGAACCCATCATGTCGCAGATCCGAAACGACAAAGCAATGAGGTCAAGAATGCCACGGTTCGAAGCTTTGGACACTTTGCCAGAAATGGAATTTCATTTTTTGATGGTTTACAGACCATGTCAGAGTTAATGGCACCTCAGCATTTAATTACACACATCACTATTGAACTTGGATGAACATGTCTTGATGAAAAGACAAACTCTCAGATTCTCTAGATCATTTCGACAACAAGCCGTTCCTGGAGCCTTCGCAGCTTGCTTTCGAGGTCTTGCGAGCGGGTCGGAAGGCCCAAGAAAGCCTCCTCCAGATGCTTCGGCGAATCCTCATCGTGCGAGCCGGTCCCACAAAGATGGCTCCATGGCCAGTAGCGTTGGAGCCGATCTCGCGTGACCCAGGCCCGAGTCGACCATGATAATGCGTTATCAAACTACCAAAGAAGTTGTTGCATGTCATTTGTCATTGATGTTTTAGACACAGAATACACACGTTTGTATATTTGGTGTTCTGTTGCAGCCCTTGAAACCCCCTGACTGCCAATATGGCTTCTTGGGCTGGGATTGTATATATAAACCTCCATGAATCCGCCGTCGATGTTGCAGGGCTTCGCCCCGACGAAGCCTAGGAACTGCGGAGAGCGCATTTGCCTCGGAAGGTCCGGAGAGCTTCCTAGCACATGGTTGCTCAATTGCATCGGGAGAGAGGCTGAAGGGAATGGCGAAGCATTTGAGTCGAGCAAGTCTGGCGTACCGGATAACATGTTTAACACACCTTTATTGGCAGTCAAGGCTTGAGCTCACAGGGAATTTTGTGGAGGACATAACTAGCACAGATATAAGCTATTTGTATCAGTATTTGGATCTATTATGATCTATATTTGGATCTACTCCTGCAGCAAGATTTGTCAGGGAGGCCGAAGTTGTAGACTCCTTGGTGAATCAACCTGGGCCATGCGTTTCGCGGGTTCAACTATACAATTCCTGGTCTTGAGACTGATTTGCACCACGCCCTCCCCAAAAAAAAGCAATCAGCATGTTGTTTGTTTTGTTTGTTTTCTATGGCGTTTTTAACTCCTGTTCAGAAAAGCTAACAACCTCTCTATCCTCAAAGCTTATGTGAATGATCATGAGTTTGATTCTAGGAAAGAATGACCCATGCGAGGTCAGTGGCAACCCAATTGCTCATTTGAGGCCCACAGGCCCCTGCCGACAGCCCAGAAGTGGTCGAGGCACCACAATGCTTCTGCAACATGGGTTTGCGGTTGGCATGACTTGGTGGGTCAGGTGATTCATTGGGAGGTTCGTACTTGAATGTAAATTCATGTAAATTCAGGATATTCAGGATGATCATGGATGATCCCAGTTCCCAGCATCATGGTACAAAGAAGGTGTTTGATGCGGGCCTCGTACACCAGTCGCTCGCACAGGTGGTTGAGGATCTCCTCGACTATGCCAGCAAGCCAGATGTCCCACAGCAGGTTCCGACCTCTCTCAGTACCTTGCCTCCCTTGATTTTTGCCCTGTGTTGGGGCATCGAAGGAGAAAGGAAGAGAGAGAGAGAGAGAGAACAAATTATGTTGCTGACTCTTGAAAATCAACAAGTGCTAAGCTGTGAGGGTGACTTGTGACTCGTGAGTGGTGCTCGGACTCAGAAAGTGATCGTAGCTCCCTTTTGAGCTCTCCCAGGGGGTTGTTGGGCGAAGTGAGTTGCGATGTGGACAACAACAACGTCGAGTCACATCTCAGGTGGATCGAGGTGGGTGGATCCGGTGGACGCTCGCATGGAGGCCATCATCTACCAGCTGCATCAGCTTGGAGATCTGCCTCTGGGACTGGATGTGTGGCCGAGAGTTTCAGGGCTGTAGATCGGGGGGTCCTTTGTCCTTGAAACATGATTTTTATTATTGGAGTGTTAGCAAGAGATGAGCTTCCTATAGAGCTTGTAGGAAAAAGAGAGTGGGGTTGTGGTTGTGAGGTTGGACATGTGTGGATATTCCATTCCATTGCAGATGTTTTGGATGAACCGGTCTGTCTAGTGATCCACTGCGCCCAGGGCGGAGCAGCTGGGCATCGGCACCCAAAAAAGGGCGGAGCGGCTGGGCATCGCGACATCATGCGACATTGCCAGGATCTGAGAGAAAGTATATAATAGGATGGGACCTTTGGTGCAGCTCCAGTAGATCTGTTCAAATCTCAAGACTGCGGGATTGGTAGGTGTTTGATGGTGTTTGCAGGTATTTGTATGTTCAACATGTTCAACCTTTACTTTGGGATGATTGATTCCCCTGACTCATACGTTTCGGCGGTCTTGACCGGGCCCAGTGAGTGGCACATAGCACCTGGGAATGGACGGCATGGCAGAATGGGTCAATCTCCAGGACTATAGGGGTGTATATTGGGTGTATAGTATGGGTGCACGGATCATTTTTTGTTGTGATGGTGTTATTTTTGCATGACAGCGAATAGATTTTGCTAGGTTGGACTGGGAGGATCTAAAGGGTAGATGAACGCAACCACCTACGGTTTGACTTGGGCAATTTTTTTGTGGGTGAGAGCTTCGCAAAGGTACCACCTTTCTTATTAAAACAACATGAATGGAAAGGATCATCTAAGGCAGCCATGGAGCTTCTATCAACAACTTGCAACAGCCGATATTCCCGGCAGAACTGACCCGACCTAAAATACCTGCCCATATTTTGTCATAGACCCTACATGAATTGCATGCTGATTGTTGTCGCAAAGCACCTGCAGGCCGCAGTCCAGGGTGTGCCAGATGCACAGGAGAACCTGCAGCGCCGCGTACTCAAGACGGTCCAGCTTGGAGATTGTTTGTTCAACCCCATTTGACTGATGTTTTTTTGGCCACTATGGTTGGGATATCAAATCGTAGATTGAAAAAAAGATCTTCAAAGCATGAACACATGATGTTCAGGTAAGTTTGTGATCCCAGTCGGGCCAGTTCTGTGAATATAATTCTAGGTCACTGGGGGTGCCTACTTGCAAACCGTTGTCCTAAGAGAGGATTCTTACTGCTGGAAGAAAATCCTACCCCACCTGGCACAGAGATCCTCCCTTTAAAATGATGCATTCCAATTTCGTCCAACATGATTGATCCATTGTCCGATTGCATTGTCCGATTGCATTGTCCGATTGCACCAAGGCTTGAAAGCACAGCACCCCGAGTGGAAGACGTGGGCAGCCTACGGAGAAACAGATGCGACGAACCAGCTCTCGCTGAATTTTTGGCTGGGCCGATGAAGAATGAATAGTATCAGAAAGGGATGAGGAAAGCGCACCCCGATAAACCCCAGCTCCGCAATACATGTTCAAGGGCATCCAAAGTACTCGTGATGCTTTTGAGTGCTTTGAGCCATACCATCGAAACATGTCGAAACATTCGGTCCATGGGGCGGGTTTTGGAAGGTAAAAGAAGCAACCGAAGCTGGGCAACAACAATTGGACTTGCGTGAGGTTCTCAAGGCCCTTGAGGCAGTGTGAACAAGGCCGTTCTTTGTTTGCTTCAACCTGGTGAAGTATCCCCAGCGGCCACAAACCAGCCCATCCTTGTTATTCCCTTTCCACAAGGGTCCCCATTCTGTTGGACTAGTTGCGAAGGCATGGTCAGAGAGCTATATTTAGTTGGTTGGCTTTGGCTTACATTGCCCCTCTAATGAAGGCATTTCCTGGTACAATACTACAGCAAAGTCCATTTGGGGGCAAAGTTCAGTGTCATTGAGAGATCATGTCTTTTGACCGTATGCCTTTGTTTGGCAAGCTGCTCAAGCAAGATCCGAGATGAATCAAGCTGGGGAAGATTTGCTAGATCAGCCGAAGCACCCTTGCAAGATATTGTTTTGGGAACTTTACTTGTTATTCAGACACGCTCAAGATGAAAGTGACCTCCAGTGCTGCAATTGAGCCCCTCCACTAAGTTCCTGCGCAAGCCCCCAGACACTCAGAGAGGTCCAAAATCAAGGCCTGCAGCCTGCAGCCCCGCCATCTTGTTGAGCTCTCCAAGCTTCACCCCACCCACACCACCCACACCACCCAGCCCACTCAGCCCACCTAGCCCTACCCTTACGAGCCCCCCGGGACGACAGTTGTTGGACCTGGGAAAAGCTCTTGGAATGCCGCTGGTTCTTCGTGGTGCGCCATGCGCTGGCCCATCATCCCCTTCCTGCTGGCAGCTCGGGCGGCTGCGCAGGATCAGGGGGCTTCTTGGTGAACATTTTTTCTAATAGCTTCTTGTTACTAGTAGTAAGGCCAGGAGCCCCTAGTAGCGTCCTTGCTCCTACCCCCCCTTGGTGAAGAGAGAAGAAGCTTTAGGGTTGATTGAAGTTGACTGTATAATTACTTGTCGCTGGTTTGCTATGGGTGCAGCTTCAGAACAGGGCCTGGTGTGTTTGAAGGTTACCCTGCGAATTAGCAGGTTGCAAGCTATGAGTGTCGATGAACATTGCAAATGTCAGTGTTTGTTGTTGATGTCGACACAAGCTACCGAGCAAACCGAATCGATTTTGCACATTGTACTTGAGACAAGTTTGGTATGGGGACAATGTATGTCTATGTGGTTAATTATTGCACTCGCCCACCAGTATTTTGAGCTACCCAATATTTACGTATGTTTGATAAGTATATGAGACGGACTAAAAGCTTGAATGATAGGATTTGCCACATGTGAGTCAGCGGGATGTTCCGTGCATTCACCATGGATGAGGTGCTCTCTGGTCAGGAGAGACTCCAAAAGCGCCAGAGCCAATGTTTACAGGACAAAATTGGGAGTTGGAGGGGAAGGTGGTGTTCCAAAAGAGAGCGACTGCAATGTGTTCATAAATGTAGTTTGATTGTTTTTTTGTCCTTTGCACCAAGGTGGTTCTTGAAGGTGTGTGTGTGTGTGCATATTGACACCCATGTTAGATCACAACATGAAGGAGCCACTTGGAAATGAGAAACTGCCTCTACCAAGTTTGCCCCATTCATAGTTTCTTCTATGAGGGGTACATACTGGACACCCAGTTGCACAATCATTTTGGACAATGGGATTTGTGTGCCCCAGCGGATTGCAGGGGTTTTGTGGAAGGATGGGGTATTTCTTCAGCTAGCCTCCATGCAACGTATATACGTGTATTGATTGTGATGAAAGAGACCATGGACCATGTCAGTATTAGTAAGATTATATTTTGCAAGGCTTTGTTGAGACTGAGGCATGGGCACATTGACCCCGCCAGGCCGCTCAAGAGCCCAACGTTTCCGTCCGTCGACGCGACGAGAACAGGGCGATGAGAACAGGGCCGAACGGCGACCTGTCAGGGCTGAGATCTGGAGAACAGGGCCGAAGGGAATGAAGAGTAGGAGATGCGAAGCAGAACTAATGCGAACCAGATGCTTTCTCTTTTTGATGCGTGGCTCGAAAAACGACGACACAGGAGAATGGAAGACCGAACTTCTTTTTGCTCTTCCCCTTGGCTGCGAACCAATTCGGACAGCATCACTACGGAACAATTGAGTCCGTGCTGCTACTTGGCTGCAGGGCATTTGCCAAATGATGTGCCTACATTCTGCATTTTCCATACGCAGATCTGTCACACTACACACTGACAAAATACGAATAACATTAGAGAACACAAATTATGTGAGGTTTGCTTATTGACACACACTCACACTTTTTACATGTGTTTACCCAAAAGAGATTATGGTCCGACTGCTCTATAGCATCATTGGTGGCAAGCAATTTGTTTCACTTGGATCTTACCTGGAAACTCCAAGGAGTTCCTCAAACATAAAGAGAACATGTCCATTTCTGTAGAGTTTGCTTAGTCCAATAAGGCTTAGTCCACGTTGGCGGTTGTTGCAAAGACAGTCTCCTGTGGCTGGTTCTCTCTGCAGCTCAGGTTTCACCACCCAGCAGCGAATGTTTTAATTCTTTGCTTCGATTTGCCGGAGCACCTCTTCGATACATACCTTTTGGAAGGCCAGTTGGTCAGCTATGATCAAGGCTTAGGGTGTGCCAGGTCATGCCATGTCATTGAATCATATTGAATCATTTGCATGGCTGCTGTGAGGCCCTGTGAGGAAGAATTCACTTTCTTGGACATGATGATGCCTTGGTTAATGTGACTGGCGTTTGTTCAAAGAGAAGAGAGTAGCACTGAAGCAAACTGAAACCTACTGCCGAACGTCGTGACAAGGAACATGAATGGTGTGATATCATTCCCCAATAATATGTTTCTTTAAAGAAGGTGTTTTTCTTGATGCTAGATCCAATAGACTTCATCTTGATTCTAAGATCCTTTCTCCCAGCCTTCGGTCTGGCCAGGCTACTGTGTCACCACACTATTGATCAGTTCTGCCATGATGGAGCTCCCTCAACTCCTCGGTTCATCTGGCTCAGTTTTTATGGATCTTCGGCCAGAGACTGGGAGAAGGGTCGCGACTCAGAGACGGTGGGTGAGAGATGCGACATCCGCTTGCTCTGAAGCTTCCGTCCGGTTCCATATGAAATCCATGCCCGGTGTGGGCAAGATGTTTGTGGGCATGAATGACAGGATCCTTGTTTCCTCTCCCCTATTGTGTCACTCGCAAGGATCTTGCAGCCACAGCTCTTACGGAAGACTTCTGGAATCATTCTGTTATTAGATGGGTTCTCAGATTAGCTCTTTAGTATTTACCCTTCGGTAACACTGTGATTTGTCTCAAGCTAGAGTTGTTGTGATTTCACCAGAAGGACATTTAGTATTTTTTGTACAGTATATATTGTAATACATACTGAATCATTTAACACCTCGTCCTGATCCATTCATTCCTCCGAGCCCTGTACAACCTATATAGTGATATAGTGTTTGTGTTCCAAATGTTTGTCAATCAGTCTCAAAAAGACCAGGTGCCAGGTTCTCTTGACCCCAATTGACGAGAGCGGTTGAGGAGCGATTTGGTCAGCCACAAACAGATGCTGATTTCGGACGTCTCCTCAACGCGGTACTGCTGGCTCAACAGGCAGGTGACGGCAAGGACATCATTGGATCCGTCACATAAAGATGCCAAGACCGGATCAAAATAAATGTTCCTGCAGAGGAGGTTTACAAGGTCCAGTCCAGCAAGGTTTGCTGAAAAACGAGACGTTCTCTCAGACAATGACAGGAAAGACAAGTAATGGAAAGGCAACAGACCAGGAGCAGGAAGGAAGGCTCCATTTACTTTGGGGTGGCATGCATAATAACATGGCGGGGCCAGCCCTCGAGAGGGTACCCTTTGTGAGCTTCTTAGTGAAAGCAATTACGAATGATTTGCATCTCTTGTTATTCGCCAGTTGACATTGTTCACAAAGATGCAAGACCACAGTATTCATGTTCATTTCATTTCAGGACGCCGAGTAGAGTCCACCCGTAGCGCAGCCGCTCTTCTGGAGCACTCAAACTGAGTTCAGTGGCCACAACAAACGCAATAAGTTTTAAATATGCATTTATTACGCAGGTCTTCCACCTCCAGGTGAAAGATATCCCGAAAGTCGACTCAAGGCAGCTTCGCCAGATGCCTAGTCAAGACAAACAAAACCGCATCATCTCTCACTGAAAGCGGCAGCCTAGCACTCTCCGTCAGCGGCTGCCCATCGTCATGGTTTGACTCCACAATAGAGTTGCCTTATCTATGAGTCAAAGAGGCATCGTCAGAAGTGTACAGAAGTTGTCTGAAAAACAGCAGCTGGTGCAAACCTAAGAGAATTGTTCCTTTGGTTAGACCTCTATTGACTTGAATGTCCTGAAAGAAGGTTCTGTACTACCAGTCCTACAAATTCCTCATCCACCACCGGGAAAGGTTCTCGTTGACCGTAGATGCGAACGTCTCGAGCTGAGAGGTGCTCTACGGTGGGACCAGCCTGCCGATGGATGCTCGGCTCTGGAATGCTCTGGAGGATGGCTGGATCTACATCGCAAGTTTGCCAAAACGATCCAAAACGAAGAGGCAGTGGTAGAAGCGGCCAGGGGAAGATCCCTTGTTCAGATTTGTTCAGTGTAGATTCTTGGATAGCAGAGCTGCTTTCAGGAATGTAAAGAAGCCACTTCACAAGGATCGGGGGTACACCATGGTGCACCCCCGATACTCGCTTCTTCACTTGGTTTCCAAGTGATCCGTGTTGGTGTTGGGGTGCCAGTTTCCAAGGACGGTTTGCTGCTGAATCCTTGGGACATGGCGCTGCCTGCTCAACTTCTTTTGCAGGAAAGCGGTGTTCCTTGACATTCAAAACCAGAAGAGATTGGCAATATCTCCAGTTGGAACCGGTATAGGAGAAGAAACCCAAAGCGGAAGCAAGCGCTTAGCTGTGTCCGATGCTCCGTCGAGCATGAATCTGTGAGGCTTTGGTGATCAAGATCAGCAATGATTTTCTAGTGATGTATGGTTTGGGGATCAGCAATGTGTTTGGGGATCGATCTCAGCAATTCTTGGTCTTCTTTGATAGTGACTGGTGACTTGCAGCACTGCAATAAGCTGGTGTGATTTGTGAGCAGCATTTCCAGTACGAACTACAAGCGGGAATTCTGATAAAAAATATAGCTACTCTATGTGACATCATATCGGTGCAGTGTTTCCTACGAACCGCTGTTCTTTCCACTAGATCCCATCATGCGCCCACGAAGTATTGCACCCCTTTTGCCATCAACATGTTTCTGGAACATATAGATGTCATGCTGCGTGCATTTGTGTTTGTTTTTGTAAGTCTATATATATATATATTATATACATACTCCATATATATATACATTGTATAACTGTATATTATATATAGATATATGTATACATGTGTTCTGTTTCCCCAATCGAAACATGTACTCCTTTGACAATCATCCGAATGGAGAACATGCTGACTTGAACTTGAAGGGTATTTCTTAAAGTTTCTTATTATGATTCTCTATATTACGAAAGCCAGCCTTCGTAGAAGGCGCTAGCGGAGTTGTGTCTGGCGAACGAAGTGAGTAGTTAGGGGGTCTTGGGGGGTGGCCCGAGAAAGGGACACGTCAACTCAGCACATGCTGGGGGAGGAGGGTGCTCCGAGGGAAGGTTTTTTGAGGTTGTGTTGGAGGTGATTTTTGAGGGGTGGTGATGCAAGAAATGCAGTCTGCATCATTTGCATCATCTGAATGGAAAGGTGTAGTTGGCACCTTGCAAGGTAGAGAGACCTAGGGTAGGTATAGTGCAGCTACCAGGTATAGTACTTCAAGTTCCCTTTCCGTCAACCGCT
>CAXAMN010021562.1:403281-423109 GCA_963970005.1 Durusdinium trenchii | reverse complement strand
GTAGTAGTATGTAGTAGTATGTAGTAGTATGTAGTAGTATGTAGTAGGATGTAGTAGTATATAGTAGGATATAGTAGTATACAGTAGTAGTATTATGTAATGAATTGTAATGATGATAAACGATCTGTAGCTTACAACCGCTTACAACCACACATCTCAATCGCTAATGAGATGCCACCGTATCTCCACACCAGAGGGGCTAAGTGCCCGGAATGGCCTACACCTTACACATTACCCTGTGGTGGCATGATTTTCAAGCATTCAACCTGTTTCAGCATGGGCAGAGCATTCAAGCTGGGTCACCCATATCACAGATGAGGGGCATGAGTGAAATCCAGACGACCCAAGCCTCGCTTTGAACGCACGGGTCTTTGAGGACTTCGGGACTATTAGATACCATGGGGTAGGGCAAGGCAAGCACACCCAATGTCGTTTGAATCTAGTGGATTTCTGTGTTTTCCTCTTTGGATATGTTTGGCAGGAGGATTTTGTTCTGGTTGGAATTGGAGTCTGATTGGATCATATGTTGACATTTGTTGTGTGTGTGGCCCACCAACCCCAATAGAGCAGCAGATTGCAATGACATGGATTCTGATTTCTTCGAGATTCTATTTCTATGTTAGAAGTTAGAAGTCAGGACTGCAAGGACTGCAAGGATTTGTTGATTTGACTTGAGGGCCACTCCGCTGCTTTTTCTTGTGTGCATCACTCAACGGTGGCGCAGCCGTGCACCTATAGCCTTGAAGCATCCCATGTTGACAAGACAGGGATAGATAGGTCCTGTTTGCAAACAAGACATGGACATGGATGAAAGGCTCCAAACATATCCTAAAGCCTGGAATTTCTCTTTTGTACCATGGAGGATTTCCTCAGTAGGTAAATGAGTGTTGGCATCAATGACTGGTGTAGAGGACAAAGTTCAGGACAAAGTTCAGGACAAAGTTCACTAAGACCCCCTGGGTCTCTTCTCCTGTTGTTTGTTTTGGATCAGGCTCATCTGAGTTTCTGCTGAGGTGGCCTACAACCATGAGCTGGCTACTGGGCCAACAATGGTCTTGCATGTCTTCGCTGGTTCTTTGGGCAATTGTCGGAGTCACACACAAACCTCGGATCATAGTCATTGATTGGATTGTTCATTTTGCTGAAAATTTTTGACTTTGGCGATTTGCAACAAGGGGAAGATTTATGAAGATTTGTGTTGGGCTTAAACCTGAAAAGCCCTTTATATACTTTACCCGTCCCGACCACTCCATGGGAATGACATATTTACCTACTGTACATTGGTGGTTCAGGGGTTAATGTAGACACATATTGGGATGGAGCATATCATCCCAAACACAGCACGCGCAATTGCCATTCTATTTGCCAGGTTTTGCTCCCCTACTGGGTGCAGATGCAGCCACACTTCTCGGACGGTTGGAAGGACGGGAGAATCCAGATCACAAGTCAAGATGCAAAGGCGCTATGGTTCCAGCATAAGAGCCAAAAAGCAAGAGTACGACCCTGACTCTGACAGCTTTTTGGGTTTGCCATGTTTGAACTACATTGTAGGCATTATAAAAATGGACAGTACCCTCCTCCTCTCCAAAAGGATTTGCCCAGGACTTTGGAGGTGAGGATGGCGACCTCACACGCCATACTGATCTCTATCAAGCGAGGCTGGTTGATGGTGCGTTTGAGGTTTCTCAGGCGTGTTGAAAGAAGTTGCTTCTGAGATGCAAAGACTGAAGACTTTCCATGACTTTCCGATAGACAGCAGTCCACAAAAATGACACGTGAACACCTGCACCAGTATGGGAGTAACGTATATGAACGGGGCTAGACAACCTGCACCGCCAAGGCTTGCCATTCTGCTTATTTGCTCTTGGTACAGAACTGAATTGTTCAGCAATGGTGAACATATTGAGCGTTTAAGTTTTGAGGGTTCAATGACCATGTAGGCCCAAGAGGCTCAAGGGATATATAGATCTCAAGCGTCGAGCCTGGGAACCGTGCATGGAGATTTGAAAGACAAGGTTTCGACGCACATGGTTGCCACGGCCTAGTGCATTTCCTTCGCACGCACCAGGTTCTCCAAAAGCTGCTTTGATGTTTAAATCAAAGCACACTTCTTACAGTTGTCCATCAAAGTAGTAGGGCAGGGGGCGGGGCGTTGAAAAAATATGAAAAAATTGTGCACTGTTTTCCACGTTTGCTCCAGATCACTCAACCCCAAGTAGGAGATGCTCCCAGTGGGTGCGCCCAGGGCACCATTTGTTCAACGGGTGTGTCGTGCATTGGGTCCGCGTTACCACCCAAAAAACAAATCCTCGAAAATAGAATCCGGCTGGGATCAGTGGAAGGCCCATTCCCATTCTAGTTTCTGACGGGTTGCCCCTTCCCCTGCAATGGAGCTAGATTGCAGCTATGGTACTGTAGTACTGGTAAGGCGTAGGAGGTCATATTGAATCTTTGCAGCTCTTGTCGGACTTTGGCGCGAAAAAGTCTTTTCGACTTTGGATGAGAAACCCCCAGCGAAGCCTCCAAAGTGCGCTTTGATTTGTGTAAGCAATGCAAAAGGTAAGCAAAAGCGGCGAACCCGGCACGCACCAGGCATATGCGCGCCTTGTCTGATTGGTCCTTGGTCTCCACTGCAAGGCCTGCGGGCTCGTGAGACCATCCAAGATCACGTGGTTCTGTGTCTCAACATGTGTGGATTCGATGGGGGGTGCTTTGGGACAGCCAAGGATTCCTGCCTGTGGCTGGTATACTGACAGTTGGGTCGTCCTAGTTCAAGACCTGTTCAGATATTGGATAATATTGGATGCGTCATGATGCGTCATCCTAAACCCTCAGCGACCGCTCAACAGACTCTGGCGGGAAAAATGCTGTTGCTGGACAGACTCTCCAAAGACGTCTTCCGGTGACGTCTCCAATGATTGGTGTAGCTGCGTAGCTTTGCTAGCTTCATCGAAATGGTTCAAAAAATATGTAGGCCCTCTTGAAGAGCATCCAAACACCTTACAGAACCTTGGGAGCACCCTCCCTTGGAGCACCCTTCAACTGCGCGTGTGGCGCGTCCACTCAGCCAGGCTTTGGCTACCCTTGAATTTCGGCCCACCCTCTCAGCGGCAAGCGATGCCGCAGAGTGTTGTGGACTTCGCAAGGGCACACAGCAACGTGCGGGCGATGATGGGAACCGAGGGGTTTTGACATAGGAGTCATAGGAGGCTTCAGAGCAACAACTGATGTAACATGACACGAGGCACACTCCAAATCATTGTAAAGGCAGCCCCATTTGGATGTCCCGTTGATTTAGTGGAAGTGCTGAAAACCCCAGAGAACGATGGGGGACTCACCAAATAGTAACCTTTACTGTACTTCTTGAATTGTGGCCTATGATTTTTGAGCTTGCTTAGAACAATCACCAGAAGGATTGACAGGGCGATCACGCCAGTTGAATTGCACTCCCCCGAAGACTCGTCCAAGAGCTCGGCATTCGACGTGCGAAAATCTAAAGCAATAATAGGGGACTCAGGCAATCACCGAGCCGAGAAGAGACCATGTGAAAAATAATTTGACCAGGCTCACACTATGATGTTCCTCTCCAATTGTTGTTGCTCCGTTTTTCTTGCCAAGTGAGATTCTCATCCCAATGCCAGCGATCCCAAACGGGATTCCCCCAAAAGCTGCCTGGCCACCGGGTCTAAGGCCTTGAGATACTACACCTTGGATTTGGCGCCACGTGTGAAGCTGAGAGTCCTGGTGTTTCCTTAGATTTGGTGATTCCTCCAGTCATTCAATCATTCCTCCAGTCATTCTTGTTGTTGTGTGTTTTGATTCACAGATTGGGAAGAAGTGGGGTTTGCTGGTCGGTTGACAACGCAGATGGATAAGATCTAGCAGCGTTGTTTTGATCACGCTGACATACTCAGTCCTGTAGAGCACCAGAGTTCTTCAGCTCTAGGACGTACCATGTAGCCAGTCTCCCAAAGTGTTACTTACCTTTGCACAATTGGAACAGGTCAAACATTCCCACTGATGGCATTGTGCTTGCCTGTACTATCCCTGGCTCATCCGCTATGCATGGAGGACCCTTCCGAAAGAAGGGCTTCAACAACGCCAGGAAGGGAGGGGAAATGTTGGGATGACACAGTGACCGTGCCATTTGTGGAGCTATCACATCATTTGCATGCCAGAGTGGGACTGGTCTACAGTAAACTATATGTTGCAATATTTTACAATTACAAATACAGTATATAATATATATATATTGAGTTTTTATGCATTTATAGTTAATATATATATAATATACATAGTTGTTTACAAGTATATAGTTAATATTATATAGTTGTTAATGGTATGCAACGGCGATTCTCATGGTCCACCGTTCACTGGGATGTTTGCATATATAAGCATGACACAAGCTTATTAATGCACTTTGCTAAGAGTTATTATACGGTATACCGCTGTATGTTTTTGCCTCATGCTGCCTCAGAACCAGCCTCTTTAGTCATCGGACACGTGGTTGTTTTGGAATGCGGTCCAATGTACGATGGTGTACGGTGGTGACAAGTTGTTTCTGTTCTGTTTGTTTACCATCAGAGAAGAACGCAGGGATTCAGGGATTTCCTACACCTATTGACGAGACGAACATGACATTGATTCACTATTTCAAACTAGTAGCTTCTTGTTACTAGTAGTAAGGCCAGGAGCCCCTAGTAGCGTCCTTGCTCCTAGTAGCGATGCCCGTGCTCCTACTAGCTTCTTGTTACTAGTAGTAATGCCCGAGGTTACCACCTTGCCGTATCTACAGCCATGTGTCCATTGCCTTGAGCTTCTTGCAGGAAAAAGGTAAAGGCACGGGCCAAGCGCTTGCGCTCCATCTCGGACTTCACGGCCGAGAGCACGGCCTTCATCGATGAGGTGGACGGACAACAAGTATTTGACTTGCTTTGTCCGTCGCGTTAAAGGATTTGAGGATACCATAACATAAACTAAACAATTCGGACTTGGACACCTGAACAAAGCGGAACAAAAGCCGGCCATCGGTTGCCGCAAGACTTGATGCGATAGGATTCACGGGATTGTTCGGTTGTTCTTGGGTCTTCAAGAACGAAATGTCCATTCATTCGGCAATGGATCACGATCAGAGTATCATTTCATGTTGGTGCATGACCATGTTTGTCCAGAAATGTCCAGAATGGCAACTAACACAGCCAACCACGGCTGGTGTATGCTAAGTCTACTCTGGGCTGTCAGATGAAATTTGCAATTCTTGCCACTTACAAGGCTGGCGACTAACATTTGCCTTTGGGG
Organism: Durusdinium trenchii; assembly: GCA_963970005.1. Classification (NCBI taxonomy): domain Eukaryota; class Dinophyceae; order Suessiales; family Symbiodiniaceae; genus Durusdinium; species Durusdinium trenchii. Next base: position 417,811 of record CAXAMN010021562.1, on the reverse strand, counting down.
CAAGCTGTTACTACCAAAAGTTGCGCGAGAAGGAGCTTTCATTCTTGGTCAGATTTGTCAAGACCAATGAAGCGGAGACGAAACGGGACCAAACGCATTTGGTTTGCACAAAGAGGAATTATACATAGTTGGAAGCATGCAAACTCCTGGTAATAGTCCGCCAATCTCCAAAGTCTTCCAGAGTCCCATGCTGTATCTCCCACGTTCCTCGCGTGCGTCAGGTGCAGTCTCGCAAAGGGAAAGCTGGGATCCGACGCTTGTATTGCAGCTGGTGTTAGACTCTTTCTGGCGAAAATGCCGGTCGGTCCATGGCGAATTGTGTCCGGGTCCTAAAGTCGGCATGTCATGTGGGCCACGTGACTTGACGTTAGAGAAGGTGAAACGAGTCGTTGGCCACAAGAAAGTTGTTTCGTGATCCCTCCTTTTCTAAATGCAGTACTTGTATGTACCTGTGTTGGGTGCATGTTCCAAGTTACAGCTGCCCTCCTTGGGCGAGATTCTTCAACCTTCCATCGCATGCACCCAAGATCGTTCGGTGCAACACTGAAGTTCGGAGAGGTCGGGTCAATTGACAATTGAGGCGAGGGGGGCCTCCCCGGGATTGGTGGCTTCCGGACCTTCAAGGAGCTGAGGTTGGTGGGGCACGAGGACCAGGCAAGCGAGAGCGAGCGCAAAGCAAGAGCGACAGTTGCGCGCGACATAAAGAAAACTGTGCTGCCACTTCAAGATCGATGACGGATGCTGTAGAGGGAAAGCAAGCCCACCCTGGGTAGCAAAGAAGCTTTGACGTGATCCATTTGCCCCCAAAAAGCAACTGCATGGCATGCACCAAACTTTTTCCAGCTAGGGGCCTCGTTTTGTTGATTGTGCTGGTTGGGTTGTCAGGGGGAATTGAATCATATTGGTTTACCGGAAAAGGGCAACTAAGTGCGCTTGCTTTCACATGATGCCTTGTGCAACGAGAATACTCTCGGCAAGTTCTTGAGACTCACATGTCAGGACCAACAGTGGCACGTTTCTGTGGAAACCCCTCTTAGTCTATTTTGTCGACGGGAACATCGACGCCAGGGCCTCAAGACGGCTGGTTGAAGATGTCATGGAGAGTATGGCCAAACCCTTGTTGGTTGCCAGCGACATGCATGATAAACAATGTTTGGAGGCACCAATTCGCGTGCTGCCGTTGTTCTTTACATTGTGGAAAGGTTTCATTCAACTTACACGCACGCCGCAGCCTTCCAGAGTTTGTTTTGTGTGAACGACTGTTGTTCGCATTCACATAGTGCTGGCTACTCCATATTTGATGTTCAAGGTTTTTCCAAATGCGTTTATTTAATATAATATATATACAGTATATAGTCTTTGTAGCAGCTTCTATTTAGTGAAACATGTTCCTGTTGACAATCCTTGTTGTTTCGGTCAATGTTTTGATGGTCACTGACCTTCAACAAAAGCATACAAAAGCAATATCATCGGCTGAATTCAACTTAGCAAACATGCTTTTAAACTTCAATTCTAGGACATAGAAAGTTGCTGCACATATGCCCCCAAACAACGAAGGTTATCAAAACAATACCGCCAAGACCTTGAGGTACCAGAACCGCACTGAGGCGTTTCATGGGGCCTCACTCCAAACGCAAGGGAAGCCCCTCCGTCCCGTGCTTTGCAACATTGTGAGGCCCGTCGATGGGTGGAGTTTCCGCTGGAAGAAATGAGGGTTCTCGCATGTGATTCAGAGGAACCAGGGATTTGCATGGCTTTGTCTCCTGCTAGGCGGTACGAAATTAACGCACTGCTGTCCTAGTATCATGTCTTTTATTGTTTTTTTGGGTTTGCCCACGCCCACTCCCATGCAGCAGGCAAGGTCGGCACATGAATCACATGAATCCATTGGGGGTCGGGCTGGCACAATTCTATACCTACAAAACCACCGATTGACAGATTGTCATATGTCCCACACCTTTGAAGAGTTAATGGTTTCATCAACTGTTTCGACCAAAGAGGGAGGCAGTGCCTCTAGGCAGTTTTATCCAGAGAAGCATGGGCAACGTTGCCACCAACCACTGGGTGTGCTGCGAATTGTCCACTGAACATGATGGTGTTTGCGACATCCCTCTATTGCAGTCTAAAACTCTCCTTTTGCAGATTTCGGGGCGCGATCCAGAACTGGACAGGCTGCCTTGCAATCCGAAGGCAAGGCCTGCAACCGCTGATGTGGAGGTCATTGCTCTGGTAGCAATCCGGTGTTCGTTGCTTCTCCCATGGCGGGAGTGATAGGATCTGCTCAAAAGCTCTAGAATAAAAGGACCTATCAATAGCACTGTGGCATGTATTGCACCATCATGTATCCAAAGAGGCCAAAGCATGGTTTGTCCCGACCATGCACGGTCCGGAGAACAACGCTGCACACGTGACAGATCAGGCTCGCCTGTTGCCTTCCAGCTTTGCCTTAGTGTGGCAGGGCTCAACGCTGTGCCTTGTCTTAATGCCCTGTGGATGCGAAATTCGGACGACTGAAAGAGGGGCGCTTGGCAAGGCCCTTCCCTGCGCCCCCTGAAGGGCCATGCATCTATATAACCCATGATCAGACAAGGGCCATGATGTTCCATGAAGATTTTATTTGTGCTTTGCCCAGCAGAACTCGATCATTTGAGAATGAGACGCGGAATCAAATCGGACCAAGCAACTCAAGGACGTTCCGCCTGTTTCACCCGCCAGGTCATCATGATATGCATATTTCACAACAAACCGGTGAGAACAGACCAAAATAATGCTTCAAAGATCTTCAAAGTATCTCGGGGTTGGAGATAAAAATGTTTTGCTGATAAACCATGATAAACCTTGGTTCCTGACAAGTTTCACTACTGCAGAAGACCCCCAACCCCCCTCACCCGTTGTTGATTTTCTTAGGCTCTTTCGCTGCTGGCCTATCACCCTGTCTCAATGCAACCGACAAAGGCCACGGGATATATCTCGATTTTCTCATGTATTGACGTCTCGCTATTAGGTTGGAGGCCATCACTCTTTGGTTGGAGGTCATCGCTATTAGGTGGGAGTCCAGCGCTCTTTGGTTGGAGGCCATCGCCATTAGGTTGGAGTCCAGCGCTCTTTGTTAGTCATCGCTATTAGGTTGGAGTCCAGCGCTCTTTGGTTTGAGGCCATCGCTATTAGGTTGGAGTCCATCGCTCTTTGGTTGGAGGCCATTGCTATTAGGTTGGAGTCCATCGCTCTTTGGTTGGAGGCCATTGCCATTAGGTTGGAGTCCAGCGCTCTTTGGTTGGAGGCCATCGCTCTTTGCTTTGAGGCCATCGCCATTAGGTTGGAGTCCATCGCCATTAGGTTGGAGTCCATCGCTCTTTGGTTGGAGGCCATCGCCATTAGGTTGGAGTCCATCGCTCTTTGGTTTGAGGCCATCGCTATTAGGTTGGAGTCCATCGCTCTTTGGTTGGACGCCATCGCTATTAGGTTGGAGGCCATCGCTATTAGGTTGGAGTCCATCGCTCTTTGGTTGGGTGCCATTGCTGTTAGGTTGGAGTCCATCACTCTTTGGTTGGAGGCCATCGCCATTAGGTTTGAGTCCATCGCTCTTTGGTTGTAAACGATCGCTATTAGGTTGGAGGTCATCGCTCTTAGGTTGGAGTCCATCGCTCTTAGGTTGGAGGCCATCGCTATTAGGTTGGAGTCCATCGCTCTTTAGTTAGAGGCCTTCACTATTTGGTTGGAGTGCATTGCTGTTTGGTTGGAGGCCATCGCCATCAGGTTGGAGTCCATCTCTATTAGGTGGGAGTCCATCTCTCTTAGGTGGGAGTCCATCACTCTTTGTTTGGGTGCCATCGCTGTTAGGTTGAAGGCCATCGCTATTAGGTGGGAGTCCATCTCTCTTAGGTTGGAGGCCATCGCTATTAGGTGGGATTCCATCTCTCTTTGGTTGGATGCCATCGCCATTAGGTTTGAGTCCATCGCACTTTGGTTGGAGGCCATCAGGTTGGAGTCCATCGCTCTTTGGTTTGGTGCCATCGCTGTTAGGTTGGAGGCCATCGCTATTAGGTGGGAGTCCATCTCTCTTTGGTTGGAGGCCATCGCTATTAGGTGAGAGTCCATCTCTCTTTGGTTGGAGGCCATCGCCATTAGGTTGGAGGCCATCGCCATTAGGTTGGAGTCCATCGCCATTAGGTTGGGTACCATCGCTCTTTGGTTGGGTGCCATCGCTGTTAGGTATTTAGTTTTTCAGAATCTGGGTCCGGTGATGTCCCTGTGTGCCCGGCCATGTGTGCCGATCCCCTTTCGTCCCAAGCTATGCGGCAGGATCGGTCAAAGGAGCCCACCGGCGGGGACCACCGGCAGTCGGAAGAGGAGTTGCAGGCACGTGGAAGAGATGCGGTCGACCAGTGGATGGTCCTGTTCATGAAAGTAACTGTAAAATACTTATTTTAAGATAGTTCAAGCAAGCTTATGTCTTATGTTATTTGTTTTGATCGGGCATGGCCAGGAGTCCTTCCCTAAATAATTACATCACAAACAAACAAGCTTGGAACTATGCCTGAGTAAATCGTTCAGGGCCTTCCCTCGGGCATGCTCTAGACATCTCTAGGCCTTCAAAGTAAAGCATCCTCCAGATCTCTTTGGAGGATGTGTTCGAGTGTTTTGCCCGTTCAAACTTTGTTTGATTTACCAAGGGTTTCTTCATTCAACGGAGCAACCAGCCTCGTTGCTCTATGCAGCTGGAGGCCCACTTTGGGCAGATGAGAATTACAGCTCGACGAGGGTGCGCGTCAGGCGGGCGGGTCATTGATCTCAAGGTCCGGTTGGGCGTGGCAAAATGGGAACACCGACACCACCACAATCTCAGATCAAACATGGATCAAAGATTGATTTCCAAGTGCCGAGGTGGAACAGCAGTTAGGCTGCCATTCAAGTGTGTGTTTCAAAACAAGAGGCAACACGGCACGGTGATGTTTACAAGTTTACACCATAGTCAGCATTGCAGAAAAAGTCACCAAAACTCATCTTCAAGCGCAGGATCACAGGATCGCTGACGAGAAAAGTCATGGCAGGAACTGATCCAGTTCTGGTGCCACACCTGAGGTATTTTCTTGTGGATCCAGCTGGATCCACCAGCTTGTTTGTGCTATCGGGGCTGGGGTGATCCGATGCTTGGTGTTTCTTTACCCACACTGGACCGGAATCTGGAGCACGGACGGCTGCGCACGGACCGCCGCTCGACACGGACCGCTCGAATATCTTTTGGATTTATTCCTTAGGGATTGTGCTATACTTGCAGTGACTGTGACTTATATAATATAGGAACATATAGGAACATGAATAGGTGTAAATAGCAGTTGGGCGCGGTGCTGGTCAAAACCTGGGTTGTTGTGCAGAAAATTGCCCGTGTTCGATCAGCTCGATGTTTGCCTTTCTGGAGGAATTTGTCCATTTGCTGCCCCGGCAGAGACACATGCTGAAAGGATCAACCAAGGACTGGGAAAGGATGAACACCTCTACAAATCATCAGATTGTTTTGACCTGTCCTTTGTGATTTTCCTCTCAACACGACTTGGCGCTAGGTGCGGTGGCCAGCGAGGCTGAGGCGGGCGGATGAAGGCTGCGTACATACTTGAATCAGGTCGTTCTTGCAATGGAATCAAACAGAGCATCACTTATCCGCAAAACGTATCAGACTTTGGAATTCTTCCACCGCAAACCCCAGGTTCCGCCGGTGGAGTTTGCGGCACTCTTGGATGACGTGGAAGAGTATGTCACAGCAACTCAGAGAACCAACAGTACACCGGGAATGAATGTACACGGCTGCTTTGACTATCGAGGGGTTAAGAGTTCAGAGGTAACAAGTTGAAAGCCCCAGGGATGAACTGGCCCGATCTATACAGTAATTAGTAATTAGTAATTAATTGTGTTTCCTAAGCGAATATAGCAGTCCACAGACAGATTGACAAGACAATTTCCCTATTCCAGGTGATTAATGTTTTTGGTTCCACTGCCCAAAGTTGATCCACTTGCTTTTGGCTCAAATGGAATCACAGCTTTACAGCTAGAAAGAACCAAGAACCTGGTACAAGGGCATCTTCCAAAGCCTTCATGGCACGTGGCCGACCATCTATGATGCTTGATGCGTGCGTGGAAGAGGGCAGCCCTACCAACGCCCAAAAAGAGTTTGAGGAGGGCTTTGTGGGATGGTTGGGGTCAACATGTGTCAACAGATCATGTAGTGAGTGATATGTAGTGCAATAACCATGCAACATATCTTGCCCTATTTAGGTGTAACACATGTGTATATATATACATACATACGTAGTAATATAGTTATTTACAGATTACAGGTCTCAACATTTTTAGGTGTGTATATATATAATTCCATATCTAAATATAAACAGCCAATGCAAACTCTGCAGTGGTTGGCAGTGCACGGGACTTTTCAAGGATGTTTGCAAGTACCGCTGGCAGATTGATTGGTGGCTTTGTCAATTGTGTGTCCAGGCTATGGTGCAAGCTCAGACAAAGGACCAGGCGTCTTCAGGGTGCTTGGGGGCCACAGAAATCAAGATAGAGTGTAGCAAAGTTGCAGAAAGATGCAGAAAGTACTGTATATAAGACAGAGATTGCGCACTGACTTCATGCCTTTCTCGATTGAATTCCTGCTTTTGATGCTTTCAGCTTTGTCAAAGAGCTTGACTTGGGAGGCTGAGGAGCTACGAAAGTTATATGCCGAGAGTTGGCGTCAGAGCGACGTCGAGCTTGGGCTCAAGCCGCCTAGGCCTGGCATCATCGCCCATGCGAATGCCGCTCTCGAAGAATCTCTTCGAGCGGCCAACAAGATCGATGTCATTGATGACAGTGGCGAGGACGGAGAACCTGAGAAGAAGGAAGCTGAACAGGATGATTGGACAAACCAGGTATGGATCTGGTTCAAGTCGCTGACCATTTGCGCCTGCTGCGTCCGCAAGTAGGCCAGATCCTTGAAATGTGTGCAGTCACATTCAGTCACCGTATGATTATTTCAATGATAACATGGCGACATAGAAACTGTCCAGCAACGTTAGCCCACCTGAACTTCTATACCTGTATATATATATTGTATTATATACTATTATATACTGTGTATACATTGACTTACATTGATATGGGACCATGGATTTATGATTGTATTTATGATATATTAATTTATACATGTTATGTGATGTTATGTGTTTTAATGTTCGAAGGACGAGATCAGTTCTGCCAGAAAGTCCTTTCTGCACCGGATACGCTGCAGGCATTTTATTAGCCCAAGGTGGCCTTATTGCCAAATGAGTTGCGCGGCCAATTTGAATTATGCATTCGTGGATTCACCATTGTCAACATCACGTGCCAATAACTCAACCAAAACTGATTGATATTTACATGTGCGTCACAGTGAATGTTGTCATGCGCTCTGGGAGGCAGGGCACGCCATTGAAGCCAACAAGTGTTCCAAATCCAATGATATACATCTTGGATGCTGCCGAAAGAGACATGATAAGCATGTTGACAGTGGCGTAATGTGCATAGAGGCCATTTGAAGCCTTGTTTCCGGATACGAGCGAGTTCATCCACGGGGTTGCTCAAGAACGCTCAAGATGGGAATAGTATGCTACCTAGCTGCTTCCAGGAACCAGTTGAATGAACTCCTTGACAGGCGATGTGTGTCAACAGAATGCGGTGCCGCAACATTATTCAACATTGCTTCGATGAAGTGGTCAAAAGAGTGTTGGGATGCAGCCGTTTCAAACTCTTTCCAAATACTGAATCCTCCAAGTGATCCTCCAAGTACCTACCAGTAGCGCCAGTAGTAGCGCCCTATTTGGTTGTAAACGAAACATTTTGGGCAGAGTCTCCTCCTTGCCCGCAGTCAGCAAAAACTGGGTGACCCCAAACATCCTTGTGCTGCGGCCTTACTTCATTTCAGCTTCATGGGGAATTGATCAAGTCCCCGAGAAGTACACAGCTTTTCATGGGTTTGACTACTTGTTGCTATACAGTATACCATAGTATACATAAATCATTTAATCTGACATTGAACATTGGGCCTGGGTCAAAGTATGGCTTCTTGGATCTGGGGCGGGTGGAGGATTGGAGAAGAGACCAGGTAGAACTGCCGATGGACGCTATTAACCCATCTCACGGATCGCTTCTAAGGGCGAACTCTCCTTACCATGGAATCTTCTCCAATCCTCTCCACCCACCTAACAAAGGACTAAGGATGCCTACAACGCACAACAACTCTGACTCTGTCCACTTTTTGGGTGTGTACACCAGGTGACCCCCTGTTCACCACAACAGCCTACCTCGTTCAGTGCGCCATGTCACCAAGGTGGTAGCTCACTGTGCAGAGCGTTGCCACCTCCTCGAGCGCTTGGCCGTGTCCTTCCGTGAGGCGCTTGGCACATGCCACCCGCAGATTCCGTGCTGACATAGTGCTACTCGTGATCTCATGAAATCCACAGATTCTGGGCGAAAGGGCTATGCGTTTGGGGCTTTAGTGACCACAAGTACTTAGATACGGTAAGAGAGTATGAAAATGTGTGAGGCGTCAGAAACGCCGCAAACATCAGGATTTTAAGCTTATTTGCTTCAGATTCCAGTGCAACATGAAATGATGTGGGCCACATGTCCCAGAAGCACAAAAAGTGCTCGTTCAGATCAAGCAAGCGTCAAATGCGTGCTCGGAGAATTACTTCGAGCCTGTGACCCATCACACCATCAATCAACAACGCGTAGATCACGAGATCTCAGGCAGTGTTGAGTCATGAGATGTCATGAGGAAGAATGTTCTGTGGACTTCAAGTTATAAACCAATTGGACTTATATAACTTAGATAGTGCAGAAACCAGAGTCGATGATTTCGTTCCGTGGTCCTGGAATGCCAGAAGGTTTACGCGAAGCTTCCCATCATCACCACCTGTGAGTGTGCAGAGGATGCTCTTGGATGCAGCAGCCTTGGGGTTCTTGAACTCTTCAGCTTCCCACCAACGGGGTGGACGTAATCAGGGTTCCCTTGTCAAGCACGTGGATTGGTTTGTTTCATTATGTTGCATGATTTGTTAAACGGATAGGGCATGCAAAGGGTGCATCTTGCCTCAATCGTTCATTTGCTTGTTGGCTACCATTTGCCCGCTGTTCTTGTTCAAAAGCAGATCCAGACACTAGGGACTTCGGCTCACCAACAAATGCACCACATAACTCGCATGTGTCGCATGGCACTGCTGGCTTCTTTCGGTGGGATCCAGGTGAGGAGCCTGTCGCTCGTGCTCATGAACGCGTCTGGGGTCCCAAAGACCCAAAGACCGATCGGCCCAAGCCTTGTGATCACCAGACAGCCGTTCATGGCAGAAACTCCATCCTGCCGTTCATGGACATGGTATTCCAGTTGGAACTCCAAAGCAGGTGGTAAACACTCAGGGCCTAGGTCTTGAAAAAAGATGAAAAAAGAGGTCTCAAAGCGATGCATCTCCACTGTGCGATCTAGTGTGTTTCCATCGTGCGTCTCTAGGTGTCGCAAATGACCGTGGTCTCAGTGCCGTATGACTTCGGCCTCTCTCGCGGGACTTCTGCCTCTTCCGAGTGAAGGGAAGGAAGTGAATCACATGAGTCAAAGCACCGAGGCCATAAAGCTGTCACGATCTTTCAGAAGATACTTGATATACTTGTAGCTGGCTGTACCTTTCACAATGCTCGACAGATATCGACAGCGATTATTGGTCAGATCTCATCAGATCTCTATGTTCTGTAATCTGTGTATATATATATGATACATAATATATATATATATGTAGATAGATAACTTTTTATAACTTAATCTTGTATAGCATCACCTGGTGACCTTGAACCTTCCTTTGTCGAAGTGCAGCATGCACATTCTCAGCTTCCAAAGAAGTTTGGATCAGATTGGTTGTGTTTTTTCGTTTTGGTGGAGGAAGACCCTGCTCATCGAGATGACTGACACCGAGCCAGGGGACCCGGTACCAAAACACCGGCCGGCCTTTCACACGGACAGTCAGTGGCTGTTCATGACTTGCAAGCAGGTGAAATGTGTCATACTGGTGTGAACACTGCTGGTACTACCATGTACTACCTTTACAGCCATGATCCCCATCCGATGATCAAATGCATGAAGTGAAAAGGCACGAAAGATGAAGGTGATTAAAGTCTAACCAAGGTCGAGTTCATTCTATATAGTTGCAGTGTACTATACTAGGCAAAGTGGGAGAGTCAACGGGAATTCGTGCACCCGACAGTCAGAGTTGTGATATGAATCAGCATCCATTTCACTGTTTGGCATCGTCTTTGCAGAATGCGTTTGACAGTTGGAACCCTGGATCCCAGTTGCCCCTAGATGATCTAGAGTGAGGCATCAGTCAAGCATAGAGGTTGTAAATTACAGACAAGATATGACAAGATCTTGTCAGAACCCTCCTGGTGACCCGGGCCCAAGTTGCTGCGTGGTGCACGGCGGACTTCAAGCAAAACATGATGTTCACCTGGAATGCTCAAGCAACCAATAGCCCTATGTTTGTAGTTTGCGGGCTACAATCCCAAAACCAGGGCCCTGGTGTCCAACCTGTAACCTGTGAGCTTCTCCGCTTCTCCCCGTTCGTTGGAGGTTTGTCCTCGTCCTGGATGATGACTTCACCCATTCCATGCACTCCTGTGCGGCCACTCAGCCTCCGAGGATGAGCGAACTGAGGCATGAGACCATATTACGACCAAAAGCTCCCGTTTGGCACTTGGGAGGACATTAGTTGGTTTTTCAAAGTTTGTTATAGTTGTATCATATTTGTTATTTAAGTGGGAAACAGCAGTGGTTCTCCACTTCGCTTGCGAAGGAGTGGGGCCAAACCCGTAGTGTGAGAAACATGACTGAGTTTGAGTCATTGAAGCCGCTATTCAATCTTTTGGGTCAATGGCTCCTGGCAGCACTTTCTGTGTAGGCTGTTGTTACTCGTAATTCATAGGAAATGAATGGACATGAAGGAAAACGACCGGCACGTCTTGTCGACCAACAAATTCTTTCTTGATCAACCAGCAGCTGTGGCAGTGGTGAGTGGATAAGAACTCGTGGGTATTTCCTGCAGGTTCCCTCAGCAATTCAAAGGGGAATCCTCAGACGTCCACAACAAGCGCTTGGAGAACAGTCCACGGTCCGCGCTTGGGCATGCAAAGCCCCTCAAAATCCAAGAGCCGTGTTTTTTCTTTTTCTGCATGCGGCTGTCATTCTTGGAATCCAGATTTGACGTGACTGTTTTGCAGTCGGATTTGGGTGGCCCGTTTCGGTGCACACCCACAACTGGGGTCGAGCCGCCCAGGTTTGGAATGCATGCTGTGGAAGATGCGGAGCCGTCACTATGCGCTTTGGAAGTCGGGCACTCGCTTGAAAGTGCGATGAATTCAGGAATTTGTCCCTATGGTCCAACTATGTTGAACTATACTCATCCCATTTGATCCCCAAATTAGATGTTTCTTAGTGTATCCCTTTGTCCTGGACATACTTAATAATTGAACGGTTGGGATGCATTGTTTAGTTTGCTTTTGGGAACCTGTAAGAGTACTTACATGCCCACCAAGCGTAGTTGCTCCCGGGGTGTTTTGTGCATCATTGCAGAATGTCCTGGTAGAATCTCAATGATGTCCTAAAAGAACGCTACCAAGAAGCAAAGGCACTGATGTTATTTGTTACTGTATATAGTTTTCGATAGTTTTCGGCTTCGTATGTCTTCGTCATGTGACCGGAGGTGTCATGTTACGGACGGTTTCAAGACCTGCCCAATCGTGACATTGATAAACACAAACATATACGATTGATTGGGTGTGTGCTTGCGAGGGTGTCGACGGGACCGGGCTTGGACGCCCCTTGACGTCCAGCATGGCTCAGATGGCTCAGGCCTTTCGACGTGCTTGGCTTCCCGGTACAGGAGGATGAAAGGATCTTTGGAGCCTTTCGGGGCAGGTGGGCAGGTCCCGCAGGGTCGGGGGGGGCACGAGTGAAGACTGGGGTGGCTTGGCATCAAATCAGACTGTGCTATTCAAAGGCATGAGTCCACAAAGAGAAAGATTTCTGGAGCAAGTTCAAGTTCACAGCAGAAGTTCCAAAAAGGGCCCTTAGTCACCAAGTGAAATCCCAATGAGTGCAGATTGTGCTGTCACTGTAGCTTTCTGAGAAGTCCTTGGTCGTCCTTCATCACTTGTTGCTCTCGTGGCTATGCTGTGGAAAGGCTTCGAGTCACGAACCAGCAACTCTTCTTGGAACCCATGGTCGAGGCGAGCTTTTTGCCAGTGGTGACGTCGTGAAAATACCAAGGGTTTTTATGCAAGATGAGACCAGCACCAACCATGAAGGAAGGAAATGGTAGATTGTGCCAATCAGGATGTTCAGTGTGTTTCTCATGTGTGTGTGTTCATATAAAGGCAACAGTGCCAGTTTCATGTTCCCACCACAGACTCTTTTTTCATCACTCGTCCAAGAGTGCTTGTGCAGCTTTCCACATGAGACTTCCTGATTTGTGGATGACCTTTGGAGCAATTGCCAAAAGAAGACACATGGCTTCAAAAGATATCATATTCTTGGACATGCTGGTGCCATTTGAACGTGGATCAAAACTTGCTCCAAATTGGCAGTTGACAAGATTGCTGAGCATTTCCGTTGCAGAGTCTTGCGGGTTCACTGGAATAGCACCGTTTGGAAAAAGTTTACTCGCTACTACTTGTAGGTTGGAGGCCATTGCTCTTAGGGTGGAGGCCATCGCTATTAGTTTCACTGGAGCCACATCCACAGCTGGCGATTTCAGGAGGTTCTCCCGGATGGCTGCGTCCGGGTGGAGATTTGCCACTGGACTGATTGAACATCTCGGTGGAGCAAAGCCTGGGGTGTGGTGAGCTTGCGAGCTTTAGCTTCCACTAAGCAATGAAAAGGATGGGAAGGAAAAGGTTCAGTCAAGGACTCCTCTTGACAAACTGTATGAAGTATCAAAGGACCATAATATAAGAATCCATAAGACCAAACAATACATGTTATATACATATATATATATATATTTGTTTTTTACATTTTATTTACAACATTATACAACCATTACAATCAAAGGTTTTCCACATTTTCCACTGACTTTGACTCACTGTGTTTAGCTGTGTGTTGTTTAAACTCATAATAATGCGACGTCTTCTTCCCAAGTTTTTATGCTCGCGTTGTTTCTGTTTATGCTCGCGTCTTAAGGCCCGATGGTCTTCTTGGGTCGAACAGCTCGCATGCGGCGTTTTCACTTCAACAAAGAGTTGCGTGCCACGAACTTAAGCTTGCATCAACTTGCATCAATCGTGCAACCGATAGTTTGCCGTTTGTTGCTGTGCATCTTTCAGAACAAACATTGGAAAGTCAGTAGCTCATGACACATGGCCTCAAAGCCTTCAAGCATGCAAGGTTGCAGAACGTTCACAGAGCAGGAATTGGCAGACAGGGCTAAGCCGGATTGAGGTTGGTGAGCATGAGCAGTTCTTCTACGCGAATGCCTACAATGGAATCCAGGCCATGGTACAGTGGTGTATTCAGATTCAGATAGCTTTTTCTCCAGTTGCCTGATGTGATGCACGCGAAAGCACACAAAGGTAAAGGGGGTGCTCCATAACACTGATGAAGCGCTTTAGAATTCCTTATGATGACGCGCAAATTCCCGTCACGGCGTCAAGTCCAGAGGTCGCTGTGTGCTTTGACTCCTCGTTCCCGCACTTCCGTGTCGGGTAGCCCGGTGGTTCAGTGGTGGCTGGTCGGTGGGTCGTGAGTGCTGGGATTGGCTTCTCAATCATGCTTGGCAGCATGGAACAAAAACATGAAACAAGTGTGACCCACATTAGCATACATTAACTAATGTTTTCAGAATTGAAGATGAGTGAACAATTATGTTGATCAACTGGCAAGTTCTTCAGGTCAATACGATGAGTGCTGGCTATGTAAAGCGGCGTGAAAGGCGGGGATGAGTGGGAGCGGAAGAACCTGGTGTTGAGGCAAAAAAAAGATTCCAGATGTGTCAGGACCATCCTGATTCGATCTGATTGGCAGGAATCCCGCTGGAAATTTGGTGATACCCTTTGCAATGACCAATATCTCGTAGTATCGCACTCATCCATTAGACAGATTTCCTCAGTCAGGTGTAAGTACTAAAGAGCCACAACAGTCAACCTTTTGCTGAAGGACAGCACAGACACTGCTACCTTTTGCAACACGAGTCGATTTCGAATCGATATATATATATATTTACATGTTTTTGTAGTTATATTATATTTACCTATGATGATATATATACACACATCACTTGTCACGTCACTTCCATGGGTGCCTCATGAGGGCAGGCAGAACCATCCCAAGGTCACCTCTTTAGATGATTGTAAGATACAATTTACATTAATCACGAAAGCTAGCACCAGCTAGCTGGAGTTGTCCTTGCTTTAGCAAGTGAGGGGCTGGAATCCTCGGGATCGCCGAATCACGTGAAAACTTCATATGTAGGGGGGG
>CAXAMN010021562.1:392394-403181 GCA_963970005.1 Durusdinium trenchii | reverse complement strand
GTGGGTTCAACTCCCCCCTCGGACGCCTCTGGGACACCTCTCGGGCATCTCTTATGGCATCCACTTTGGCTTAACTCCTCCGGGATACGGTGCAACAGATTCAACAAGCTCACATGTTCATGATATCGACATCGATAGAAGAAACCAAACAAATCATGCAAGCAGCTTTGTTTTGCCTCTGGGACACCTCTTGGGTACCTCTTATGGCATCCACACTGGTTCAACTCCTCCGTGGAGGTTTTGGGATACGGTGCAACAGATTCAACAAGCTCACAGGTTCGTGAACACATCGGATGCATCGAACAGTGTGGCAAAGTCCAGCCACGCTTCCTTAATTATCGGGGACTTCAATTCTAAGGTTGGCTGTGTCATTGCTGTTTGTGTGTCTTACATGTTCACAACGTTTTTCCTCATGAGCATTTGCCTCACTCCGCTTGATGTCCCACCAGTCCGGATGCACCCCTGCTAGCTTTCGTCACCTACCCTCGGCCTCAAGTATATTAGACAGAAGGATTGCTTTTAAATCTGGGAACCCACCCGCATTTTTCTATGCTGTGAGTGGGCAACATGCGCCAGCGTTGTGGATGCAGGATGCCTGAGCTGATGGCGAATGCCTTTCAGAAGTTGGGCTTTGAGCGGGTGCGCAATGGACGTCGTTGTATTATCCCCTCGTATCTTGGAACAGCTCAGGTAGCAACTGACAATGACATGCTAACACAATTTTCAAAAGTTGGTCAGGGCTAATCACAGCTTGAGAGCAGCGAGCAGGCGTGAAGGACTTGAGGGGTAGGCCTAACCAGATACAGGGACACATGAGGTCCCTTTCCAGGGTGCACTGGTGCAGCTTTAAGATGCTTTGTAACAAGTACTGGCAAGTGTTTTTGAGAGGCCATGTTCCTCTTCCGCAAGTACGACCATGGTGCCTGCCTCAAATGTTTTGCCATCATTGAGTGTGTCACAATTCCCTGAATGTGTTAGCTTCTGTATAGATTCTAGAGATGTATTGGTTCATACAGCAACTGTAGTTTGCGATATTACAAATTAGAAACCTCCATTTATGAATGGAAGGTCTATAGTCTTTAATAGTGCAGTGTTTGCCAGTTGTGCAGCTCTCGTAAATTGTCCATTGCCGTTACTGCATGCTGTATATGCACATAATATTCCATGCCTTTCTTGCTTTCTTCCTGTCTTGCTGTCCTCCTCCCTTCCCTCCCTCTCTCCCCTCCCTCCCTCACTTCCTTCCTGTCCTGTCCTTTCCTGCCTCCTTTCCTCCTTCCTTCCTTCCCTTACTTCCCTTACTTCCCTTTCCTTTCCTGGCCTTTCCTTCCGTTTCGGTTCGGTTCGGTTCGGTTCCCTTCCCTTCCCTTCCCTTCCCTTCCCTTCCCTTCCCTTCCCTTCCCTCCCTGCCTTCCTTCCTTCCTCCCTGTGTGTGTGGCAGTTTGCGTGGCAGGTTGTCACAGGGTCGCACTTTTGGATGCCAACTGAGACCCTGGCGACACCCCTTCGCAAACTCCCCAACACTAAAACAACACCCCCAAGCCCGAGGACCCACAAGCAAAATCGACAACCCAAAAAAACAGCATGGCAAGATGGTCCTCACCATGGCATGAAGGCAACTGATTGAAATGTCATGGCGGGGGTCACTCAAAGCAAAGTAAGTTTGGTCAGAATCAGTTTGTTTTCCAAAGGTAGCCCTTTTAGCAGCACCAAACATGAAGAACAAACAATCCAGCACCCCCCTTTTCCCAATTTCTTGTGTAGTTATTCTGTGGGTTCCTGACATTTACAATAATATTCAGGGGTACTCCAGATGTCGCAAATTGCTTGTGATTTCCATGGCCCCCTAGAAAGGTGCACCACCTCCTACAAAACCATTCTAGGGGAAGCTGCTAGGAACATACTCCTGTAGGCCACATGGCTCCCTGGAATAGCTTTGTAGGAAAGAAAGGAAGCAAGAAAGGAAAGAAGAAAGGAAGAACGAAGGAAAGGAGGAAAGGAGACAAGGGGACGGGACGGGACAGGACACGGAAGGAAGGAAGGAAGGAAGGAAGGAGAAGACCATCTTCAAATCTAACAACCCTCACCGGACAGGTGGTGAAAATGTTTTTGAGCGAAGAAACATATCATTTTGCCAGAGGAACCCCCTAGAGGCATGCTGATGAATTTACTCCAATTGTCAATTGAAAGTGTAATGTTATTCAATATTTAGGTGGCAGGTATTTTGCAAGTATTTTTACCTTTCTGAGGGGGTATCTACATGGGGCCCATCAAAGGCACTGTACAGTATATTGTGCATATGAGTGTGCACATGCAAATTTTATTTTACGTGTAAAAATGTATACATATATTTATATATGTATGTATATATCCATTCGCTCATTCAGAGTGCGTTCTCCTCCGTGGTTTTAGGTCGAATGGCCGATTACGATGAACTTTTGGACAAGGCAAATGTGGAACAAACATTCGTTTGCACTCAACATAGTTGCTGATGATTCATGAATGTTTGATCAGGTTCGCACAGAAACGACCAAGCTGCATGGTTCCTGTTTTGTTTCCACATGATCAATCCACACCTGCCAAATGTGTTCCGTGCATCAACCGATGTGTGGTGCCAGCTGCTTTCCAGACGGTGCCGCCTTGGCACATCGGCCATGACAGCTGTGGACCCCCGACGACACCTCCGGTGCCCTTTGCACAAGTCTTCGTGGTTGGAGCCTGAGGATGCCGATCGTCCTGCGTTTGTTGTGGGGTTCCTTTTGGAGGTCATGGCAGCGCCAGTGGGTCTATTGAAGACGACAGTTAACGGTAAAAGTTAAAGTCTTAAAATCAATGGACTTCTGGAATCTCCAGGTGGCTTTGGGAGAACTGGAGTGACCTTGATGATGGGGGTACGCACTTTGCACATCTTTGCAACATGATGCAGTTGTATATCAGTTCGAGACGGGACAAATATCCGTGTGACATATGTTTACCCTCTCATACTGGAAATCTCACAGGGTCGATTCAAGAGGTTTCAACAATTTACTTAATCCGGAGTGAGTGTTCACATCCACAATGACCGTTTCCAGGCCAAGGAGTAACCCTCCCTGCCTGGTCTGAAAGAGAGTTCTTCATCCATGTTAGGAATGTGTCCTGTTAGCACTTCAAGCAGAGCGCCGGGCTGGAGTTAAGGTGGTTCTCAGCAGCGCGGATGAGCAGGGGAAGCGTTTCCGCAGTGTCTTGAGGAGTGGATTCCAACGGTCGTATTTGACAGGTTGTCTACAATGGTCGTTTGAATGCCTTCGGATGTCGGTGGCCCAGATCAACTATACTAGGGGCAGATCACACAGGACTTTATGGTCAGTTTTGGAACGCACCGTATGCACATGAGATACATACCTTGAGAAGGTGACAAATGCCGGGAACACATGAGATGCATTTTTCTTTGTTGTTGTTTTTTTGAATGGTATATTATGGGTGGTATCAACCACTACCTGTTTGTCAATACCGGCATTATTATAGGTTGCGGATACATGAGATGGGACTCTGACCTATTCACAACCACATGAGCGATTTGGTTCTTGTCATGGACTCTGTAGGGCTTGGGCCACCTTGGAATCCGAGATTCTGAGGATTTGAACAGATGAGATGCGTTTTGCTTTTTTACATGTTTGTCCTCTCTTTTTGGAGACCGTGGACAGATGACATAGGAAAGGTGGTGACTTGGAGATCGTTGCACAACTCACAATGTCATCTGTACCTAGTATAATTACTCCATTTGCATCCCCAGTACTGCAAGACACTGGAAGAGCCTTCCAGGAAAAAACATTTGCCCCTCAACTTTCCTCTAGACGTTCCATGATTTTCCTATGATGAAGAATTCCCTCAAAAAGACGCCCTCCCCCTGCCAGCTTTTCTTGCCATGTTCATTCACATCCAACTCTGAACCATTCGTTCGGTCCGTCAACGTGACGGGGACACCCAGAGGAGTTCACAGGCTTGGCTGCCGAAGTTCCTCCACTTGGGCGGCGTAGCCTGGCAGCGACTAAGTCGAGGGAAGACCATCGGCGGGACAAGGGAGTTGGGAATGAGCCCCACATGAGGGAATGAAGAGTTGAATAGGAATGGATCCGCCATCGTTTCTCACTGGGCAGTCGCGTTTGGCTGACTCACACTAGCAGTGGGTGAACAACTGCAACAAGGAGGTAGGTTGGGGACCATGAGGGTCATGACAAGACTTTGAAAGATTATGTCTCCAACTATGAGACTTGCTTGCCAGTAAATGTTTGCTGACGATGTGTTTTCCTGAGTTTGCTTAGCACACCTAACGGGCAACAAATGCTTGACACCGAGATGGCTTCGTGCCCTAGAGCCCAAGGGACCCTCAAAAAGGGGCAGCAATCAAACGTGGTACTACCGTACTACCTTTAAAATCCTTAAACTAGCAGGATTCAGTGAGGTCTTTCAGGTCAAGGATCAGAGAGTTGTGGCGTCAAAATGTGTTGCAGATCATCACTGCCGGAAACCTCCCAGTAGGATCCAGTAGGCTCGAATCACTGGCCCGCAGAGCGAACCTAGAGAACTGAATTGAAGTAACCAGGCTCTTGGATATTTACAGGACTTTACAGGATATCTCCACCGGCTGAATGTTCAGTGCTTTGACCATTTGACCAGTCCAAGGCCGGATCATTACGTTGGAGCTTCGCAGTGTATCCCTCACATGACGAGGCAGGAACTGGTCAAACTGGACAGTTCACAGATCAAATGTCAATGTCAGAACAATAAATGTCTATTAATTAAATTCATATTGCTATATTTGTTTCTGTTTTCTGTGGGTATGCGGTATGCAGTATGCATTAGGGATTGGTGTGATAATTGGTACGCATGCTTTGAGATCACTGCAATCACACCTAAATCCGCAAGGTACGCAACTTGGGAGATTAGGAAATTATGACTAGAAACAGCGCCAGTGGCCGGTTTCCGTACTTGATGAATTTAGATTTTGGCTCATTGGTTCAACATTAACATTAATGTCGAGCACAAGGAAACACTTAAAGGGAACATGAATGTGTTCAATGTGCTCATGAGGAGGTGTTCCTTGATCAAAAGCCTGAATTTTAGCCGGAGCTGCGCCGGCGTTAATGTAGATTCCTCCCCACCTGTTCATTAGAACCTTGCCCGTCGCTGGGGCCAGTGCTGGGGTCATTGGGTCGCCCTTCAATTGCCTTTGTGGATCCTGTGGCCGCCTCGCCCTTTGGCAGGGGGGCCTATATGTGAATCTAGATGAGGAGAACGACAAGCACAAGGCAGGAGCTTATTGAAAGAGTTCAACCTGTTCAACGGATCGGTCATATTCCAAGATGACCGAGCTCCCCAAGAAGTCCTTGACCCAGCTAAGGACGGGAAGAGCTATCCAAGTTATACAGTTATTAGCTATGGCTATTGCCATAATCAATGTTATTCTGTTTCTCTACCAGCCACATTCCACCATGTGTCACAAGAGAAAACCTCGCTGCCGATACCTGAATGACAAGGTCCAGTTCCAGATTCTTTGGTTTCGCACCGTACATTCTTTGGCCCCAAAGGCATCATGCGTCCCAGACTTTGAAGATGTTGATAGGAGTGCAAACGAGTTGCTTTGTGGGGTAAAAACCATAGAAGGGGCAAACTGGCTGTTCGGGGGAGGGGAAGCTACAGGTTTACAATCTCTTGATGGGAAGAATGAACAGTATAGTGTTCGTAGTCTAGGGTTGTTTACGGTGTTTTTTGATAGTCTCTAGGAGAACACAGGGCAACAGTATAATGATTAATGTGTGTGTACATATGATATTTGTCTAGCTACTGCAACTAACCAACTCTCGTGAAACAAGACACCTGAGACATCATTTTCCAAGGTCGGCTTTGGTCATTGATGATGTAGCATGCATGTGTGATGCAGGATATGCTCATCTTGCCACCCTCTGACAGGACAGCGGCCAGTTTGGCTGCTCAACAGTGAAACTGCCCACTCGGTTTTAAGTTGGAGATAGATATGAGTCAAACTTGGAGGCTCAACATGATGGTGAGAAATCAGATTCCCTGGTCCAACATGCAGGGGTATGTGGGTGGGTTTGGATCCATACCCATATTTCATCAAGTTTGTTGCACTGTGGGAGACCTGTCTTTGGGGGTGTGACTGCCATTTGACGTTCAGCACTTCAGCCTGAAATGGTTAGGTGTATTGTTCACAAGACCTCTTGAGATTTCTCAGCGATTTTGTGTGGACTAGAGGACCTCAAAAGAGAAGCCTTTGGTTGGCACCACAGACCAACTGCTGCAGGCCAGCGTGGGAGACGTGGGTCAAACGGGTCAAACGGGGCCAACGAATCAACCTAGGATCAAGAAAGCAGTGAACATCCAGCATAAACAATAATTCTATTGTACATTTTTCTTGCAGCGTGACAGGCTTGGGTGTTTGGCCCACAGGAATCTGGGTCTAGGACCGACAGTCATCACTGAAGCCTTTGTCTCATTGAGTTGGACATCGGTCGACCAAAGAAGATGAGCGGGACTTCTTTAGCATCCCATTGCCTCACTGCCTGTTCCCTGCAAGAGCAGCTGTTCAAGCACAGAAGCTGGTTGACATGTACTGCTGATTCTACCTTTCGTTTGGGATCTACGACATGTGAGGAGGGAATGGGGGGCTTTGCACCACCACGGCACCGGGGCCGCAACATGTTGTGGTACACATGCCATTGCCCAAGTGGATGGAGGTTTACACCCAATATCACCCAGTAGCTCCAAAAGCCGATGATCTGTCGATTTCTGGACTGTTTTGTTCATGTTGTGTGTGAAATGGTTTGAACTCTTCAGGTGCCAGGGTCATTATTTGTTGTTCATGGTTTCATTCACAGGAAGGTGGCCAGGACTTTGTCATGTTCCCCTGCAAGGTCTTTGCTCTCTTGCGGGATTTCCAGTTCCGCTTCCTGACCATTTCAAGGCGCTGTTGTGTTGGTGTGCTTCGTGGAACAGTGGAAGCGTTTGCTGGGCTTGCGGTGTTTGGATACGAGAATTGCAATATGCAGGGCATCGCTACTAGGAGCAAGGATGCTATTAGGTGGAGGACATCGCAAATAGGTCGGAGGCCATCGCTACTAGTAAAAAGAAGCTACTGTACTAGTAGCAAAGAAACAGATGCGTCTTGCAATGGTTTCCACAGCAGCTATTTTTGAAGTGCTGATGGATCATTCATTCTGAGGCATGATTGTGTGCGCATTTCGATATGTTTCCTACTTAAGTAGTGGAGTCCCTTGCTGCGAGCATGGCTGTGCACTCAGTCCGGGGTGTAAGTTCCTTTGCTCAAGCGTGCAATAACGCCCGTAAAGTGCCCACCCAATCGCGGTAAATAACGCTGCTTGAGTGAGATGTTTTGCAATTATATAGTCAGGTCATCGATCCTGCCATTGGTACTGTCACTATTTGTACGGGTCACTGCACCTTTGTCTTCAACATGCTCTCAATCCGTGGAGGGTTGATCAACCTTTCGCTTACAACTTAGCTACGAGTCCCAGTACAGTGGGAATCCAATGCGAAGGCCTGCTCCTTGCGCAGGCAGGACGTCTTCGTGAACTTTGAGCATTTCATGGATCAGTTGCAGATCATGGAACCGCCAGCTGGAAAGGTGAGGTGTCCACAACAGAACCAGAAGCTCAGGAATGACAATGCAAAGAGATGTGTGATTGAACAAATGGACTGAAGAGGAGAGTGACCCCTCGTTGCTTGCTTGTTGTGAGCGCTGGCATGGCTCTTTAGCATGGAATACCGGTTGATGCGCATGATAGCTGTACTGGAAACCACCAAACTTGAAACTTGCAGCTCCGCCAAAAACATGTAGAGTCGCATCGGGGTTGTTTGTTACATGTTCGAACCTTATCACCTGGTTGGCTCACACTTCTACAAGGACGCTATTAGGTGAAGGCCATCGCTATTAGGTTGGAGGCCATCGCTTAGCAACAATAAAGCGTTTTGGGTCTTTGAAGCTTCTTAACATCTTCCTAGCTTTCTTTGTGACTCCCTGGTCACCACGGTGTTGCTGCCAGGTCTTGGGTTCCTGGGCGTCGATGGGCACTGCCTGGAGGTGCGGGGGAAGTGTGGAAAGTGACTTGGGAAGGTCGAATTCCTTGGAAAACAAAGACAAAATGATCAACCCGTCGCTGTCCAAAGGTCCAAAAAGCAGTTTCGCCCGTCCTAGTACCTGAGCAGTATGGCTGGCTTTCTCCGAGCACAAGTGATTTTGGTGGTTTGCGCTGTCGGGCAATCTGCCTCGTCGGATCCAATTCCATCGCTATCTCGATGGGCAGATGCCACTGGTGCAAGCGCCAGTGAGGGGGATGTAATAACTTGCACCTGGGGTGTCCTTTGCAGGCATGGGTTCCAGCGTGGCAAGGAGGAGATCTGTGAAAGCCACTTCGAATGTGCACCAAGTGATCCAAGTGGAGCTCCAGTCGAACCTGCTCAAGTACCTCAAGGACAAGGAACTGAGCACAAACCTGACGTCCCTGCACAGGGAACAGCCGAAGTGCCTGCTCAAGTTGCTCCAGTTCCAGTGCCTCCACACAAGGATGCTCCGGACACCAGTGAGGCTGGAGACGCAACACCTACAAAGCCTGCAGCGTCTCCAGTGGCAAACGTCAGCCATGCAGCAGTCAACGCACCCAAAGTGAGTGGCACCCAGCAGCAGGATGTGTCAGGTAGAGACGCCAGCGATTCTGCAATTTTACCACCACGGCATTTGAGAGGAGCGATGCCTCCTCGGGGGGTTAGCAAGGGCGCTGGGAGGCTTTTGGGAGCTCAAGCGAATCAGATTCAGTGTGAATGTGGTGTTGTTTGCCAATGGGGATTTCGCACGGAAGGAGGACGGAAGGTGTGTCACTCGGATGAATGTTTGATTTGAATTTATATATATATATATTGCAATAGGTACGGTAAAAATCTACCAGAATACTACACAAACACATAAATTCTCAAAATGGGTGTTCAAGCGGTTCTAGCTGAAGAAACGATAGTAAGTACACAGTTAATTACACTCACTCACTCACTCACTCACCAAAAAGCAATAGCCATGCATAAGTTTAAAATCGATATCACTCTCACCGAATCGTGATGTAACAAAATGATATCAAACGTATAATATAGTATACAAACACATGTTGGCTCGCGACAAGATGTCACAAGTGATAGCAATTTGCGCAACGATAGCCAAACCATGCAACCAACCTTTCACCCCCTTGACAGCCTGTTGCATATTCCTTCCTGTCGCAAGCTTTTTGGGAAACTGGGAGGAGAAGAACAATTTCATGTGCTCATTGAGTGCTGCTTGACTTTCGTGCAATATATTGTATAATGGGATCTTCTGTACACTGGTTGTTTTCACGCTAACTTCTAGATGACCGTTGTAATTAAGAGGCAAAACACAGATGCGTCACATGAGAGAAGCCACTTCGCACGAAGGCTCATTAACCTTCCCTCCCCATTGCAAGACGTTCAACCTATGAGGAATAGGTTTAGCTCCAGCGAGCTTCGCATGCACAAATGTCACAGTCAACCAGTTCCCTGTTGTGGTCAGATTGGTTCCACAACATGTTTCTGGAAAAGCATGAAAAACCAAAGAAAACGACTCGAGATCTTTCCAGCATATCTCAAAATAATGTTTGAATCACCTGGTGAATGTCCGAAGGTTGCCTTGTGCACTCAGGCAATGGCCCCCTCTATTGCAGTTCATGCATGCCAATGTCCGGGGCCTACGGAGGTGTCGCTGGCCGTCGCTAAGAGACCGCCTACGGCGACGAAGCTGCTTTGCTGCGTCCCGCGGTGCACTTTGTCGGCTGCTTTTGACGTGGCTGTGGTTGTCACAAAGACCAAGCAGATCAGCCACTTGGCTCACTTCAGCAGTGTTCTTCATGTTTGGCTCACTTCAGCGCCATGCAGTGAACCGCAAGAAGATAGTTGGAGAGCGGGACATGCATCAACTGACTCCTTCTTTTCTTTTGGGGACAGGTGGGACACCCCTTTGGATAAGCCCGCAGGCAGAGATTGCTTTTTCTCAGTGAACCACAGCCTCCATGTACTCGTACAGGCATGTACAGGCCATACATGATGGGCACGCAGCATCTTGCAAAGAGGCCGTTTGTATCCATTTGATTCCATTTGTACAGATGATCATGAGGGATTCGCAAAATGGCCGGCAGGCACTCTCCAGGCTATAGAACTCTTCCACTTTGGATATAACAGTTCCCTAGTAGATGAGACATGGAAGGGAGAGTGTTTGTCCTGGCTTTGCTGTGTGTGCAGTGCATTTGCACACACTGCAATGTCCACAGAATGTGAATGTCCTGCACAGGATGTAAGATTGCTACAGACAGCAGCTTTTAAGCACTTGAAAACTGTATTCCGCTCACCCTTCTTGTTTCACTGCCATTGAGAGCAATTTTGTTTGCTTGATATATATATATATATATATATATATCTGAGCGAATTATTGCGAGCTCACTTCGCGAGGTACGAGGTAGAATAATTTCAAAACAAAATTATGCGAGGTAAGTCCAGCACCAGGACTCCACCAAGCCAAGCAGCCTTCTTGACGTCTAAGGCCCTAGCCAGGCCTACTGGGTAAGGAACCTGTGCTGAGCAGCTCAAATAGGCAAGCCCCAAGAAACAATCCTATTTTGGCGAAATAGGATTTCACGATTGGGGATTGGTTTGCAGCCTTGTTGATGTTGTCTTAAGCCCTAGCCAGCCCCACTAGGTCAGGAAACTGTGCTGAACAGCTC
>CAXAMN010021562.1:352410-387085 GCA_963970005.1 Durusdinium trenchii | reverse complement strand
ATATATTTTGTATATAGAATATAATACGATAATTTGAAATAATTGATATCCGATTAAAAAATATATATATATTATATAAATTTAAACAAATAATGATATATATTATTTGATAGATATTAAATAATATATAAATATAATTAAAATATTTTAATTAATGAATTATATTAATAATATTTGAAATATATAGTTTAATATAATTAAATATTTTTAATATAATTTATTCGGATATTCTTTTGAATATTATTCCCGATAAAATATCTAATAGATGATTTTGCATATTCATATCTTTTGATATTTGTTTTATTATTCTATATTGAAATATTTTTATATTTTCTTTCTAGCATATATTCTAATAATTTTTCTATAATATCTTCTGGGATTCTTTGGCATCTCTTCTGATATTCTTGTTGGCATATCTTCTGATAATCTTTCTTCTAGCATATCTTCTAATATTCTTTCTGGCATATCTTCTAATATTCTTTTCTGGCATATCTTCTGATATTCTTTCTATCATTCTTTCTTGCATCTCTTTTGATATTTATTCTGACACTCTTTCTGATATTCTATCGGGCATATCTTCTGACATTCTTTCTGACGTTCTAGCTGGCATATCTTCTGCATATCTTCTGATATTCCGGAGCTGGCGGTTGAGGTCCGGTGGGTAACACGGCCATCCGGAGCTGGCGGTTGAGGTCCGGCGTGGAACATTGCCATCCGGAGCTGGCGGTTGAGGTCCGGCGGAGAACACTGCCATCCAGAATTGGCGATTGAGGAATAGGAGGCGGAAGACAAGGCAGACGAGGAGGAGGATGGCAATTGATATAGATCTAATATTTCTTCCCTGATAGGTGGGGAATAAAAATATATATTTAATAATTCAATTATAATCCATTTTCCAGGTAATTTGAATATATGGAATTCGATTTTGAAATTTAATCACGGATTTGAAATCGTGGGCAATAAAGGTGTCAAGAATCGATTATATCAACCCAACATTGTGAAGTTAGCAAGAAATTACTATCTATTTTAAATCCTCCGATTTGAAATAATTTATGCATTGGATCATACTAATTTATATCGTTTTGCAATCCTGATTCAAGACCTCTAATCAATTTCCATCAATTCAACCGGATATACGCTATTTCTAGCACGATCCAAAATACAACTATTTTCTTTATATCACTGGCCATGGCAAAAGTGACTGACGCAAGTGCCAGGCAGTTCTTAAAGGCGAACGGACCAAGTTGCTCTCCTTCCTCCGACTGCTCCTGATTGTCTGCCCCTCCCACTGGTACCGGTTACGCATACATAGGCGAAGGTTCCCTTGGGCCTGTGATGCTTGAATCAGCATCCGACTCTCCAGAATGAGTTGTGGTGGGGTGCCTAGTTTCACTAAGATCAATCCAAAAAGCGAATAAAATTTTATCTGGGGCAAGGATAGGAATAATAAATTCTTTTCTTTTCTTTTCTTTTCTTTCTAAATATTTTTCATTAGGAAATCTTAATTTTAACACCTACATCAATAAATCTTTAAATTATAAATCCAAATTAATTAAATTCAACCAAGATTATCAATATCAAATTAAAAGTCATTACAAATATTATTATTTATATTTAGATAAATTTATACATTATATATATATATATTAATTCTATATATACAAATATATTTTATATATTCGAATATTGTAATTCCTTATATATATATTTTAAATTATTCAAATTAAATATATAAATTCAAAATATTTATATATATATTTTTTCAATCAATATATATATATACGGCAATCCATCCCTGGCTGATCGGGCTACAAATAACAAGTAGTTATCTACTACTTGAAAATCAGCTTGCCTGTAGGCCTGCAAAACTAGCCATATAGATCTATGTACAAAATGTATGATTAAAAAATCACTACTAGATCTACTTGTACAGCAAGTTTACCAGCAAGGAAAACCTTCTTGGAAGGGAAAAACCTTGCACAAGAAATGAAATATGTCGAAACATGCGTATGATACAGCCACAAAAAAAGGGGCGCAAACCCTTCTTGGAAGGATGCACTCAGAGGAAGGCCAAGGTGAGGCGGTCAAAAGGAGCGGAGCCAAAAGCAAATGCGGTAGAGTCAGGGCGACAAGAACGTCCAATAGGCGAACAATACCAAATGCAAGAGTGATTCGTGCAACATCCAAAGCATAGGCAGAGGACAAGCTGCTGCTGAGGTTGGCCTACCACGGGTATACAAGCATCCGTGGTCACCGGTTCGGTGGAGACAAACTTGTGAATCAAGGATCCAGCACCAATCCAGCGACAAGGCCGGAAGCGTGCGCTGTCGCACCGGCTGCGCGACGCCGGCGTCGCAGCGCACGTCCTGCCCCTCGAGCCAGCACAACAGCAAGCTGGTCAAAGAGGCGGGCCTTCACCACAAGCAAATCAACCCCTTCAACTGCAGCAACCATGCCAGCAAGGCGGTGAAGGAAGGCTCGAGTTTCGGCCGTGCTGCCGCCCTAAATGTCCCAGACCAAGGGCAGGTAAAGGATGCCAGCTTGTTGGCACGAGCTGGCGGTGCCGAGGTGGTCACGCTTGCGTTGGGCATAGGCCGTGACTGCATCATGGGCTCCCCGCAAAGTGTCGTCCCAATGACTCGCTCCCAAGGCGTTGATGATAGCCACATCCAAGGCTAGAGCACTAGGCCCAGCAGGGCGGGAGCCATCAGGCAGTGCTGGAAGGAGACCAGTTGCACCTCGTAAGAAGATGTCTGTTGGCCGCCGCCGTGCATCCAAGAGTCCAGGAGCCTCGGCTTGGGGGCGGAGCTGGGCACGAGCACAATAGCCGTGCAAGAGGTCCCGCAGACTATTGTGAAGCGCAACAGCATCACCACCAGCCATACACGACTGTGGGTGGCGCCCCTTCACATCAATTGCCAAACCACAAAAACGGCAAGCACCGCCCCCAATGCATATATCGACGCCAAGGCGACCACCTACACAAGTCAGGAAGTCATCCTTGGAGAGGTTGGTGTTAAGTATGCGCGACGGGACCAGGTTCAAGACCGTGTCCGCAGAATCAGCAGCACAAGCATGAAGGCGACAAATATCATCGGTGCCAGCGGCAGTCTTCCAAGCCAAGACATGGA
This sequence comes from Durusdinium trenchii, assembly GCA_963970005.1. Lineage (NCBI taxonomy): Eukaryota > Dinophyceae > Suessiales > Symbiodiniaceae > Durusdinium > Durusdinium trenchii. The sequence goes on along the minus strand of CAXAMN010021562.1, from coordinate 383,954 downwards.
CCTCCCGCAGGCGGCGTGAAATCGCTGACTGGCTCAAATTGCGCTCTGGCTGATCCCCGAAACAGGGTTGGAGATCAGCTTGTTGCAGCAGCCCGTTACAGCGAGCAAGAGCGAGGCTGTTGCTGCAGCAGAGCCTTCCCAAGCAGCAGGCGTCCATAAGGCATGACAACGATCCAGAACCATGACTCGAGAGCCAATGTAAGCAACATCCGCAAGGTCAACCGCAGAGCGAAGTCCGAGACCACCAATAGCAACAGGTAGCTGAGCTTGTTGCCAGGCCAGGCGGTCCAATGCCAAGCCAGTGGAAGCGCAAAACCCATGCAACGCCGAGTCAAAGGCCACCATGGCCGGAAGACAATGCTGAATTGGAGTGGTGCGAGCCAAATAATTCATCCGGCCACCAGTGCAACACCACCGCAACAAATAATAGGCAACCTGAGGGTCTTCGATTCCACCAACCAACTGCATTGTAGTGGCTTGCTGGGCGGCTCGCTGCAAACAATACGCCTTATTGAACAGGTGATTTGAGGACTTCAAAGTTGCCATCCTCGTAAGTAGAATAACCCCAGGCAGCAAAAGGCCGAAAGTCAACCTGGTGGCGGATCCCAGCAACTGGCGCAACAGAAGCAGTGGACAAGCGAAGGCCAAGACGAGGCATAACAGTGGACCAATGCTGTAGGGCCCGCAATACCTCAGCAGAAGGCCCGGCCAAAAGACCGTCATCCGCATAACAGGGCGCCATGTCTAATTGCGCAGGTGGCTGCAGCGTGGGTAACGCCACAGCAGTGCCAGCAGGCGGGATAGCCAATCCCAGACTCTCCAACAAGAATCGCTGCACAACCGCATGGCATGCCGTCATCAAAGGACACCCCTGTTGGCCGCCTGCAACAGAAGGGATCACAACGTCCTGAAAGAAGACCTTGGTGTTAATATCGAAAGGATAAATATATTCCAATCATCGGGAAAGACCAGGGGCGACTTCTTGCATGCGCGTCAAAAACATATGCCGATCAACCACATTATGGGTATTCCCTTCATCATAAGACAGGCAAACTCGGTCGGTGTCGGCTTGGTGGTGTTGCCGCCATTGCCGGTATAAGTGCGGCATAACCTCGGCCCCAGCCGGCACTCCAACGGCCGGCTGGTGGGACAAGAGGTGTGCCCGCAGGGCAGGGAGCTCACTCCGCAGTAAGACCTTGCCGACCAGGCGCAAGGTTTCTCCTGCACACAAAGGCCGCGCATCAGCAGCTCCAATTTTGCTCAGCTTTTCCAAAGCTGTGCCACGAGCCCCACCGAGGTAAGGACGCAACGCGATGGGGGCCCGTCCATCAGCCCATCATCAAGGAGGTTGACCAAGTCTATAAGGACCTGGGCTCCGTGTTGCTCATCCCCAGCATCAACAAGTTGCTTGAGGAAGTCCGGTCGCATGCCAGAGGGACCGGGCGCAGCACCACGTGGGAAGGAACGCACGGCCTTCACAACATCATCACAGCTTATGTCGTTGGCAGGCGGTGCTGCCGCACGCTGTGTAATGGCCTGATGGGCCGGGCGAACAGGGAATTTGGCTTGCATGGCGGCAACAATGGCCGGAGTGATGGCAGCAATTGGAACCCCGGCGGTGCAAGGCCACCAGGGCTCAACCCAAGCATCCGTCGTGTTGTGCTATAAGACCTATACGATGCATCGGAGAAACTCTTTCTGCGCAGAGGGAAGAAGAGCAGAATTAATTAAATTACGAGTGCCAATCGGAGCCGAAAACATATCATCCAATAAAGGAAAGCTGCCAAGCACTGTGTCCAAGTCTATATCCAAACAAGCACCAGAGAAAGACAAAGATTAAGGGCGCGCAGCTAGGCGATCCACAACACAAGTACGGTGAACTCCACCATTACAACGGCGACTCACCAGTTTAAACCACTCGCGGCAAAAGACCATATTCCGTGCCCTCAACCACTCTATTAAAATTGCCCCTAGAATCTAGCCAAAGATGCGGACATCATTGCCTTATAATTCCCGCCCTACTAGGCTTAAATATAGCTATCATCAACGCCTTAGGAACGAGTCATTAAAATAACACTTTACGAGAAATCTATAATACAATCACGGCCTATATCCAATAGATATATATATATATATTTATTTGGTTTATATAAAATATTCATATTTTTCTTAATAAAATTTAGATATAAAAAAAATAAAAATTCAATTAATTATATATTAAAATATATTATCTTGCAATATTTTAATTTTCTTTCTAATATATCTTTTAAATATTTTTTAAATTAAGATTCTTTAATATATTATTCTAACATATTTACTAATGTTCTTTCTAATAAACCTTCTAATATTCTATATGTTTTTTCTTATATTTCTTTTGACATTCTTTTTAATGTTCTATTTGGCATATCTTTTATATATCATTTTTTTTTTCTAGCATATTTTCTGCACATTCTTTCTATCATTCTTTCTTGCATCTCTTTTGACATTTGTTCTGACATTCTTTCTGGCATTCTCTCGGTCATATCTTCTGACATTCTTTCTGACGTTCTATCTGGCATATCTTCTGACTCGCGGTTATGGTCCGGCAGGAACACTGGCACGCGACCCTCGCCGTTGAGGTCCGGCGGGGAACCCTGCCATCCATCCGGAGCTAGCGGTTGAGGTCCGGCGGGGAACACTGCCATCCGGAGCTGGCGGTTGAGGAGCAGAAGGCGGAGGACGAGGAGGACGAGGAGGAGGACGGCAGCTGACATAAATCTAACAACCCTCACCTGACAGGTGGGGGATAAGAATATGTATATAGTAATATATATATATATATAGTAATTAAAGTATAATTTGTTTTCCACGTAATTTGGATATATGGAACTCGGTTCTGAAGTTTGATCGCGGATTTGAAATCGCCGCAGTAAAGCCCTCAGGGATCGATTACATCAAACCAAAGTTGTGAAGTTAGCAGGAAGTTGCTATCTGTGTCGAATCCTCCAGCTTGGAATAGCTCATGCGCTGTGTCATGCTGATTTATGTCGATTTGCAGTCCTGACTCAAGATCTCTGATCAGCTTCCATCAGTTCAGCCGGGTGTACGGTGTTTCATCAGGTAGTGCCTGGCCAAATTAACGGGCATCCACTCATGACTGGCTCACATGGTCGACCAAAACATCAAAGAAATGCTAGATTGCAAGAATCGATCAGAATGCAAGTAAGTATTCACATCTATGAAGATCTACACAGGCCTTACAGATTGTCACCTGCAGAAAAGTCTCGCCTTGATCCTTAGGTGGTTAGCAGTTGGGTTTGTCCCCTTTTTGTTCCTTGCATATGCCGGGACTTGTCTGGCATGGCCTTGAGCGACCTGGAATAGCCGTGATTTTCGAAGGTGGACAAGGCCCGTCGAGACTTTACACCGCATATTCTACAGGTGTCGGGCCGAGGTCGGGCAAGTGTGTCATCTGAACGGTGAACGCATGATGAAGTGATGCTCACCCTTCGTCAGTGGGTATAGTTTGGAAGCAGGGGCAAGTGATCTTGGATAATCAAAAGCTCAAACAGGGAAGGGATGTGTTTCATCCCAGCACCTCTTCCCATTCACAAACCATATTCTTCTGAAGCCTTCATCCCTTGACAATCACGGCTGACAGATCTTTCGACACCTCTGCTGGGTGTGGCCCAAAATGCAAAAGCTGTAAATACTACACATCTTCAAAGCCCGCGGTGGTCGCCAGGGGCTTTGAACCCCAGTTCCAGCCAGGTCCGTGTCTTGCGCACAAAAACCCGGGCTGATCTGAATTCTGAGCATCCCAAGTGATGCCCGACAGGTGGCCTGTGCCCAAAATAGCTGCCATCTGTTGTAAATGTGCACAGTTCGGTCAGTAGATTGGGTCAATCAAATCCGTTATACAAGACGTTACAAGAGAGTCCCTAAATAACAAAAACGGATGCACAGTCGTTTACAGTAAAAATGGCCTTTCGGGGTGAAGATCCAGCTTTCACCACGCGCGAGACGCGCATTGGTGACTTCGAAATCTCATCGATACCTGCGGAGGTCTGCTCTGAAAAAGAGTGTACAGTGTTCATATATATTATATATATAATTGTATATATATATATATGGCAGGCAACCTCCTGCTGCTCACCCGATGGACCCTCTCTAGTTTTCTGCTGCAGTGACGCTGATTTCCTGAAACCCTTCGAGAGACGAAGGGCTGCTAAGTCACTACGGGGTGAATGGTTTACCACTTTGGAGATCAAATCCAAGCACAAAAACATGCGACAAGCCTAGGCCAATGCGACGGTATGTGTTTACCATGCTGCTTCTTCGTGAGTTTGTGCGTATGATCACGCCCTTGAGGCATAAATGTCATCATATGTGCCGCTCAGGGATGCTTCAAAAACCGGCACACAGAGCAGTTTAGATGGCTTGTTGTCCACATGCAACATGGCGTGATCCATTGGCACAACCTGCTGTGCATCTTGAGACATTAAACCACTTGATTGCCTGACGAAGAGTAGATGAGCCTCGAAGTGGCCGATCAAATCTCTCCAGGTTCACCTCAAGCGTTGTTTAGCAGTGAAATCACCGGCACCTGCGTTGCTCCCCACGTCAACGACATTTGGGTGGGAATACATTGGCCCATGGGAGAGGGCCTCGCTAATAGAAAACAGATGTATGTAAGGATCCTCAAGGGTGGTTTATTGTAAGAGCTGCGAGTGTGTATCTTAGGTTGGGTTCTGAGAAGTTGGCAAAGACATTGCCGTGCTGTTTCAAGCTTTGGCTGGCAGACTTTAGACCCTTTTGAGTCCCAGCTGGTGCTTGAGATGTTGAGATCTCAGTCTTGAATATAATCCAAAAACCAAAGCAACAGGTGTCTACAAAGCCTTACACTACATCTCAGGAAAGCGTCATCAAACACCTCGGAATACCCCTGGTCCCCCGCTTTCCCGGTGGAAGGACGGGTCACTGGCTCCTGCAGTTGCTGCATCGCCTTCAGCTGCCGCAGTGTCCACAGGCGACTGCGGCACGCTGGGTGCGACTTCGGCCTGGGCGATGGCTCGATTTGGGGTTCTCCATGAGGGCGAGGGTCAAAACCAAGGCCCACCCAGACGTTTTTTTCAGGGCGTTCTCGCGCGGCACAACTTATATACAAACATGTAACATCCAAGCAAAACATGCACTCAAATGCACAAAAGCGGAATGAATGAACACCGCGGATGACATCTCACCCGTGGTAGGGACGTCATGGCTTTGACCGACATCATGCCTGAAGCGTGACAATGAAAACTTCTTTCAGAGTTGTTAACCCTACTACTGACTTCGCAAAGTGGATTACTGGAGCCTTGAGCGTGAAACATCAAGAAAATCCTTTCAATGTGCCTTCATGCCTTCATGTGCCTTCGGGTTGTTTACACCGTTTTCATGTTTACATGACATGGAGTCTGTCAAGCAAGCTTTCGATACAAGGCCTAGGTTTATATAGTTGTGATCCAGTGCGCTCGAGTCTGGAGTCAAACAGAAGAGACACAACACTATGCAGACAAAATGGCACCTTTTAACCCAACATTGGCTTTACCAACATCACAAGCACACCCACTCCAATCTACTGCTCTCATCCACCCCATCACTATGCTGCTGCTATGATCACTAGCTTCTCTCACCATTGGCTGATGTAGTTCCAAACTCCTCTGGACACTTCTCCTAATCGTCTCTGTAAGAACTTGTCAGGTTCGTTTCCAGAGGGAATTTGGGAGGGTCCACATGTAGCAAATCGGGGTACGCGCGTATTGCAAATGGGTCGTCTCAACTTGGGACGCCTCCGACCAATGGGTGGGAGGCTATCGCTAGTAAGGTTGGAGGCCAATGCCATCGCTAGTAGGTTGGAGGCAATCGCTATTAGGCTAGGTCAGCTAACGTTTATATACAGTAAACCTTTTGTGATTACGTTGCCCGGCGTGCAGATCTCACTGATGTCCATGCCTCGCTGGAACCGCTGGCAGGCTCCTGAAGCGGCTCCTCGGCTGGTCCTGGAAGCTGAAAGCCAAGCATGGTCATATCAATCCAATGGTCGACTGCCCCGAAACACATTACAGTAAGAATGTTGATCGACGCACTTCCAACTCGTCAGCCTGTCGATACTGACAATTAGAAGACGGATCAAGACGGTGTGGTACGGATCGTGACGGGCGAGGCACAGTGCTCTAACAAGGAAGTGCACCTGCAGGCTTAGCAGGAGCCTGATCAGCATAGCCTTGGAAGAGAGGTAGAGACACAAAAGACATGCACCCCTCGCTCTCTGACCAAGTGATCCAAGTGCAAGAAAATGAGCCCTAATCTAGCCGGGCCTAGCATGAGGCTAGCACCAGCACCAACAGTAGAAATGACCTGCTTTACTTTTACTTGCATGACCCTGCCGACAAAACATCTGAACAAATGTTTCAATCTATAGATTCCAAAGACTTGGTCGTCGTATTTCGTTGCGTATATCATATAATATATGTGCATAATACCCGTAACAACTAAAGCTAAAGGTAGATCATGTGGGGGTGAACACATGAATTTCTAGATTCTCATGAATTCCTAAGTTGCTTGCCTAGTTGGTCTAGTTGGGTCCCACCAAGTTGCTCCCACCGCTGCAGCAGTCCAAGACCACACCCTCGGAGGTCGGACAGCAAGCTCCTCGGAGTCGACCGGCACAAGATGGGACCTAATCGCGATGGCCTCCATGTCCCCAAAAGAGGGACCAAATTGGACCAACCTTAGAGGAAACCATGATGAAACCATCGTCCGACTCTGGAAGGGAGCTTGCTTTGTTTCTGTTTAAAGCCCACTTGATCCCAATTGCATCAAAACCTGTGGTGTTTGATTAGCGATCCAAAAGGTTTTCTTGGACTCAATCGAAGCAATGGGATGCCAGCAAGGAGTGTTTACGTCAGTGATGACAGGATACTGTTTCCGCTAATGGTCTTAAGGGGGGGCATCTGCGGTCCTGACTTCAGCTGCAAATCTACGCAGTCTGGGTAGATCTCACACTGCGCCCCTGAGGATGTCGCTGCTTCAAGGCAAAAGAAGGCAGCTCATGCCATAAACACACAAGAATCTTGAAACTTCCTATACTAAGGTTTCTATTACAAAGTCTGGATGCGTGTCTTCAAAGCCAGCTGTAAGGAATGTCTTCAAGAAATCACTGGAAGAAGTCTTTGAGAATGTCCTGTCCCCGACGGTGATTGGCCTGCGGGGATCGGCGCTGGCTTGGGCAGCATGGCACTGTAACAGCAATCCAACATGGTGCCCTGACTGCAAACGGTCAGTTCGGTTGCCGTGACTCTTGAGGACTCCTCTTGGCTAAGGTTCCTACGTAGCAACCCAACTACTCCAAAAACTGTTCCACCAGCTTTGAGGGTTTCTTGCTTTGCATCGCACGCAGCCTCCTTGGAAGGGCAGCAGGCGCCCTCCTTCAAGCCAGCCGCTGCACACTTGGCATAGGCTGAGCAGGAGGTCGGGTGCTCCTGGGAAAGAGTGCCGGGTCTTCCAAGATACGACCCAAAGCAGTCAAAAGCACCTATGATGCAAATCGGTGGTCCTCTGGGTCTTTCTGTCTTTCTTTGCCAAATGTACACACCAATTGGCTTCACATATGATCATATTATTCACAGATAGGTATTGTGGCCCAAGTAAGCTGTGGATATGGGACGTTGTACAATGGATGTGTGTTGAGATAGGAAGCTACGTATATGCCTGGATGATCAAATTCATGAAAACAGGCAGCGGCCCGTTTGGAGATGGCTAACTTAATTGTGAGGGAAGAACTTAAGTGTTGATTCTGCTAGCGTGCTTGCCATGCCACGTGACATTATACATTTGGGTGGCACTAGCTAGCTCAGCTCAATCATTGTCAAGGAGGACGAAGGAGCTTACCATAGCTCACCAGGTTCTGGGGGTCACACTTTTCTTGTAATTCTCATGCGCACCTGAACCAATTACCAGGGCTATCGTGAGTTTGATTACTTTACACATTGATGGAACCACCGAACTCTGAAGAATGGCTTTCGAATCAGGCTTCGGTCCTGACAACAGTCTAGCTTGGAACCCGGAGTGCAACAAGTGCCTCACGGGCGAAAGCTTTGTGCACGTGGAATTGGACAGCAGGCACATATCAGGCACGTCTCCAAGGACAAACACCTGTGAATTGAACACTGAGTCAGTTGCTATCTTGAGTTTTGTTTGGTCCAATTCAAGCACTTGAACAAAGAAGAACTCAAACACCGACCCAAAAATGTCATGACATGTAGAACCTGCTTTTGCCGGAAAGTTGGAAGCCAAGCAGTCTCAACATCCTCATCCCTCAATTCAAGACGCTGCACATGCTGCCCAACTTGCGTCTTTCATGTACAAACACAATCATACAAAACCAATAGGATCTTCATTTGAGGAGATTGGTTGAACAAAGCATAACAAAGCTGGTTTCATGGTGGGTTGTTTTACAATCATCCGAATCGGGCCTTCAGTGTGGCCCTCTTCCACGCAGGCACTGTACGCGCTGCAAGCAGTTGGGCCTTCCTGGTTTGGGCTGGTCGATTTAGCAGGTATTAGGGGTATCAAATCCGTGACCGCCCTTCCCAGATTGTAAAGCAAAATGACAAACAACGGAAAGCACGCATAACACTGCGCTTGCGAATACCAAGATGCATCAAGCCTTGTGGCAAACAGAAACAAGGATAAACAAGGTGCACTGACGAACAAGTGCTGCAGAAAACTGGAGTTCCGCCAGATCCGCCTCCAAACCCAACCCATCTCTACAACTCAAGTCAAAATGAGGCGCCTCACAGCAGTCCAACATCTTTCCATCGCGACCTCGCTGAGGCTCGCACGGCTGGCCCCGTCAGCCCAGGGGAGCCGTTAGCGGAAGAACATCAAAGCGCATAAGCACATGCTCTACTACCCTGTACTTCCAATCTGACACGTGTTCGTGTGGCACATGTTCGGTCAAAACTAGATCAAAAGAACAAGCATAGCCATAATAGGAACTTTTAAGAGAAGCATCGAAACACAATTAAACACACAGTAAGTCACGCATCTGACATACATCATCTGTTGACAAACGTCCCAAAACCACTTGCTCCAACATCTCCGCAGCGGGGGTCGCCCCTTTTCGCCTGTGGAAGGGCAGCACGTTCCGCTGGTCAAGCCCAGCGCCACACATTTGGGATATGCGGAGCAGGAAGCCTGGTCTGCGGATGGGCGAACCGCTGGAAACGAAGAAACGGAGAAGGATCTTCGTGGGGTTGGTGCAATATGTACAATGATCTATGCAGTCGTGAAACTGACAAATTGGTCGATGCAGTGGTCGATGTCACAAGAACCACAAAAAACAAAAGTGATCACGATGACTCTGGGTTTGCATAATATGTATTCATTCAGACGGGCACCAGCTGGCCTGTGCCTGCAAATGATTGTATTGTTGTTTGTTTCAATGTGCTTCCACTTCTAGTGATAGTGATTCTAGTTAGTCAACACCAAATACACTGTGTGAATCTCAATCTACGTGAGATGACTCGACTGAGATAAATGTTTGTGTCAAGCGTAGGCAGCAAGCCCACCTCAAGAGCCAAAGTAGCAATGTGTCTGTAGCAATCATGGCCATCCAAAGTTCCAAAGAAACGGACAGCATCTTCACAGAGACAAGCGTCGACCACTAGACTCATGGTGCTCGCATTCGTAGCATTGAGCTTTCGGCCCTCCTATCAGAAGGTCGGTCCGCAAGTCAGTCGAGGTTGCATCAAGGGGAGGATAGACCCTTCAAAATATGAACATGTCAGTCCTTCCATGTCAGTCGAAGTTGCATCATGGTTCATTCCCGTCGTGATGAACATGTGGAAAGACCCAAAACAAGTGCTGGTCGGCCGCGTCAAGCAGTCAGCCTTTCACCCAAGCATGTCTGGCAGCACGCATGTCACGATCACCGAAGCCATATTGTATTGATTGCCAGCAAGAGCTGCAAGATGCTGGCTGTACTACTGGCGGTGTAATTGCATGTGCTGCAATGATCCACAATTGCTTTGTAGATCTTGATGATCTAGAGCGTATCCCCTTTCAGCTTCATTCCAAAGTAGCGCTCAGTCAAATGAGTCAGAGAGGATCATTCAGGGGAAGTGGTGCTGACCATTTCCGTGTCAAATCAACATTTAATAAGTTTTTTCTCAGTGAAACTTGACTGGACACTTTTGGGAACGCATTGCAACACTTTTGGGAAAAAGAACTGATGCAAAACACTTCAAACCAGCCTCTCGGATCCCAGGACTTTCCCGCCTGGAAAATCATAGAAGATATGGAACGGTCCACAATACCACCTTTCCCCGTTCCCGTCCTTGCCCAAGAAGTGGCTGCTGCCCAGCGCGGTGGCGACGCTTGAAGCCCACAGCAGACGGAACATTGCCTGGGGGAAGATCAGGTTTGCTCTGCTAGATTTCTCACGGTCACAACTCCTAACATGATATGCGAGCGACGACTTTTGTTTAATATGACTGAAGGTAGTGGTCGCATTTCCCTACTAATTATCTTGTTAAAACGAAATTGATATTGCTGCTTGTCTGGATCTTGCTGTCCAAGCATTTCTACCTTTTGATATTGTTTGGATGCATGCAGCAGCGTACTACCTCGTTCTATAGCTTACCCATACCTCGTTCAGCGGGGCCACGATGTCTTGGGAAAAGAATGCGGCCACCTCTGTCGGTAGATCCGCCCACACCGCTTGCGGTGCAGGGCGTGTTAGGGGCGGGTCCAGCTGGAATCATCGTCAGTCAATCATCACATCGTAATCAGTTCATAGCTCTGCTAGGGGGGGGGCCCTCTTTTTTGTTACGTCTTACGCCTCGAGGGCCATGGGGGAGAGCGCTTTGGAGGTACATTTTTGGACTATTTCTGCAAGAACCCAAACAAGCCAAAAAACGGACACCCACGATGCTGAAAAGCCCTCCTGACCAGCAACGCATAACCAGCATTATTGCAAAAGAACAAAGTAGCCTCAACACAGGGTCACCAAACGATCAAGCTAGCCTTGACATGATGTAATGTGGACTAACCAAGCGGGGGCAAGGCCGCAAAACGGTCGAACTTGGAGCCTGAATTGGCTTTAACATGGCCACGTAACTCAGCCGCAACATGGCCATAGACGCTGCGGCAAACAAGCCATCTCTTTGGACACCACTCCCGACCTCCCCTGTCCACTCCAGCAGTCTTTCCCCAGACGACCAAAAAAAAGAAGGTGTGGGCGGCGGTCGACGCGAAGCGTCAGGAATATATGATGCGGTTGCTCATGTGGAGGATGTACAAACCCTGGAGATTGCAAAAAGCCCAATGAATGAAAACTGGATGGCCATCTTAACCTAGAACCATGTGTTTGGACCATGAGACAATTAAGCCTGCCACAGAGGCCCATCGAAGTGTCCAAACAGTCGAAACCCTCTAAGATATCTTGAAGGAGGTTCAGTCTTACAATTATGTCTTTGATATTATGTCTTTCATTCTGTTCAGGTTCACTTCGTGGCCTACATCTTGTCGAGCTGAGGGAACGAATGAACACGTTGTTATCGTTTTGAGGGTCAGCAAAACGACATGTTTAGAGTTTAGAGTTTCCACTGTACCCAGGGTAAAGGAAACTCCATTTCTATCATCGGGCAGTAACAGAGTCGCTGTAAAGTTGAGCGATGTTGAAAGGGTTCGTCATGTTGAGTTGAGAATCGATGTGGAGGTACGAACCACGAGCATTGTGTGGCTGAGAGACAAAAACAATGTTGCTGGAGATTTACATGCATTCAAGGACTATCTGGGGACAGTTGGCTTCGTCAAAAGAGATTGTGCGTGTGTGTGTGTGTGTGTGTGTTTCAAGTTTGGACCATTTAGATACCATTAGTAGATGTCTATAGTCTATAGATGACATGATCTGACTGAGCCCAAAGCAGCCAAACATACGAGTAGTCTCATCTGCCAAAGCGTTCAAGCTATTGTTAGCCACAAGTTCTTGGATGTGTTTGGCCCCGTCAACATCATAGGTCCCCTTCTTTTGACCTCACCTCCCCTGATTTTGCATGTCCATCGGCTGGCAAATCCACGAAAGAACTCGTGTGATTTCCGCCCCTTCCCTGGTCTTGATGGAAACTGAGAGAAATTGCTAATGCAAAAGGTCATCTTCTTCACAACTCAGCGGAATAATTAGCAGGTTTCATTGTGCCTGATGTCTGGACAGAAACACAAACTGTCCCCATACTTGTCCCCTTGGTCACACTACCCACCCTGCCTCTGGAGCTGCGCGTCAAACAGCAGTAGTCACAGTGCGCGAGCTGAGAGTTCGAGCGCAGCCAAGGTGCGAATGCTTCTGAAATATGCAGCCCCTCCCGATGTCGAATCTCAAACATGGAAACTCCCCGCAGATGACCTAGTGAATGAATGTGAATCCCTTGAGATGAAGACACGGTTGTGGGACATGGGGGACAGTTGTACGATAGTAGAGGTCAAAAAAGACTGGGCTGATTCGTAGCACAGGAGAACCACATAGTCAATGATATACTTCAAATCTGCCGATTGTTTGTCACTTGCTGTGTCTAGATTCTGTTGCGTCCAGCAGTCGTAAAGACTGACGGATCTCCATCTTCCCCAGTGGCATCGAGACGCGAGGTTGGCCAGTCCGCTACATACAGGGCTCAGCCGGGCTGGGCATGTTTGACCACCCCGGGTTGGACTCTTTTCATGGGGGGCCCACTAATGGTATCCGTAGGAATAGAAAAATATTCTGGTAGGGTTGCACATGTATGCTTGTATTTATTCCTAGGGGTGTCCACGGGGTTGAATAATATAAGTTATTCAAACAATTATTCTAAAGCAGGTTCCGGTGTATCCATGACTCACCACTTTCTAAAAAAATGTATTATCGGATTCATCAGTGTTCATTCGTTTTCGGATGGTTGACATCTCAAGATTGTTTTCATATATGTTTGTTCATCGGTCTCATCGGTGTTCATTCGTTTTCGGATGGTTCTTTGTTTCGTTCATGAGCCCACACGCATCAAGCGCAAGCAAGAATCCATACATGCACAAAAATTATTCCAACAATTATTCGGAGGGGCGTCCACTCTTACTCCACAATTATTCTGAGAGGCTTGATGACCTCAAGGACGCCTTGAAATATTATTCCTACCCCAGAGGCTCAAGAATTATTCTGAGGGACCATACACATGCTCTCCCAGACCCCCCCCTCAACCTAGTCATGGAAAATTCTTCGAGGTCAATATTATTCCAACAAATTATTCCAGAAGGTCAGGGGACCCTCAGAATAATACGTACTTTAATGAGCGGCCCATCTCTTTTCGCTGCACGCAGCACAGGCAAGTCTTTGCCGACACGGTGTCGCAGCAAGTTGGGAATGCCAAGGCTCTGGCTGCTCACGCGAGTATGGACAATTTTCTTGCTGCCGTCTGTCTGTGCCAGCGTTCCTTTCAAGTAGCCCGGAGCCCATCGGTCCACCATGAGACTACAGCACAGCAAAGGATGGTAACCTTCGTGCCTTTGTACTACCTGCGAGTGCCATCGCCAGCAAATCCGAGCCGAACTTCCCAGGCCGAACGTCCGTGGAGACGACCGAGAGGTCGCGGTCGATTCTCGACCGGGCAATCGAATTCAGGGGTCGGTGGAAGAGCGTATGTGACTCGCGGCATCTGCTCTTGTGATGACTGGCGAGCTGGCACAACATCTGCCTCTTTCAAGTATTTGAAGAGTCTGCTGGATTCTACTCGAGTCTACCTGAGTCTACTCCCAGGTGTGTGGCCAAACAACGTGCTGGGGTGTTGGGGGACCAACTCCAGACAATCAGCGGGTCTTTGGGGTGCAGCCATGAAACTTCGTGCAGCCAAGGAGTCTTGGGGGCCTACAGTCTCCTGATTGAAGCAGCACATATATATCATATGATATGTAAAACACCCAAAAAAAGGGACATATGTTACAGTAGCGTTACAGTAGTTTCAGATGGCACAAACCGCAAGAAGATACTGTATCCTTTAGACACCTTGAGGGAGTGTGCCATCCACTCTGAAACCACTATAGAAATACTACAAGATGGAACACTGAACGCGGAACACCCGGAACATCCATGAACACTGAAACAGCAACACTGGTCCTACTCAAGTCTACTCCTCCTTTTGTGCCAACATTCGCTGTTCTCCAATCAATCTGCAGTGCTTTTTCCAGAGAAAAATCCAACAGTGGGTTTTATTCGGCCCATCCCTTCCGCCGACAGCAGAACGCCCCTTTACCGAGGCGCGGGGCGAAAGCGCGCGCGGCCCGGCGGAGTGCCTAGACGATAGGCGGCCCGGTTGTGCCGCCCGCATCCGCTGGGCGGCGTGCGGTGTGGTGCCTTGATTGTCCCCAAACACTGCCGGGTGATTTACAACATGTCATCGGTCAACAAAACAACAGATCTGGGACCTGGGATGAAAAATGCTGGAGGAACAAACAATGCATTGCAAATGGTGACATTGTAGATCTCTAAACTTGGGCACCCCTCAAAGCATTAATTATATATACTCAAAACATGGCCAAGTATCCAGCCCTTTGCTCCACTGTAAGCCTCCATCACTCGGTCACATCACTGGCAACCCTAGATTTTGATTTCCAAACATCGATGTGCAAATGGTTTGTATCCAAACAGCAAAAAAACAGCTGCAAATGATTGCAAATGCACAGCTGCTTGCCTTCCGTCTCTCTCTTTCTTTGGCCCTACACCTGGTGTACACCCTACCGTATGTTTGAAGGAGTCGTGCGACGTGTTGAAGTATCGGCTGCTGCATTCATCCATCGCACCTGGTGAAAAAAAATGAATGTAAAGACTTGTTCCTGTCTTGCTCATCCTCACCCACAACCGGCTAAAGGTCTTGAGAACATCAGGCTAGCATCGAATTGTGCACGTCTTGCCGAAACCCATGCATCTCCATGCAAGCCTCCAGGATTGCAAGTTGCAACCTCTTTGCTTCAACTGAATGCTCTCGAGGAACAAGAAGCTACTACTGGCATCGCTACTAGGGACAAGGACGCTACTAGGGGCTCCTGGCCTTACTACTAGGGAACAAGAAGCTACTAGGGGCTCCTGGCCTTACTAATAGGAACAAGAAGCTACTAGGGGCTCCTGGCCTTACTACTAGGAACAAGAAGCTACTAGGGGCTCCTGGCCTTACTACTAGGAACAAGAAGCTACTAGGGGCTCCTGGCCTTACTACTAGGAACAAGAAGCTACTGGGGGCTCCTGGCCTTACTACTAGGAACAAGAAGCTACTAGGGGCTCGTGGCCTTACTACTAGGAACAAGAAGCTACTGGGGGCTCCTGGCCTTACTACTAGGAGCAAGAAGCTACTAGGGGCTCCTGGCCTTACTACTAGGAGCAAGAAGCTACTAGGGGCTCCTGGCCTTACTACTAGGAACAAGAAGCTACTAGGGGCTCCTGGCCTTACTACTAGGAACAAGAAGCTAGGGGCTCCTGGCCGCTACTAGGAGCAAGGACGCTACTGAGAATCGAACTTCGCTGGCGGCTCCACGGAGCACATGGGACGGAGGCCCGACGATGAAACCGTCATGCGAAATGCAGGGCCTGAAATGCGGGGCTGTACGAGTTTGTTTGGTCCCAAACGGTTGGGTCGTCGTGATGGAAGGACTCACGATACTCGCCCTTCAAGTCAGCAACAAATCCTGCTTCAGGTCCACTAGCCCTCGGACTTGTCCAACCAAGACTCAGAAGTTACTCCTTGCACTTCTCAAACCAACATAACATGGACATGGAAAGGTTACCGCAATCATTCCATACGACTGTTATTCTTATATTGAGGATCCAACTGCACGCTCAAACAGTTGTATCTTCTGCAAACACCTTGTTGACATCCCGAACCTTAACTGATCCCTAGCCTAGGGATAGAAAATGATTGTGGTTAAAATGTCCAAGGAAAAGATATAGATCATCTTTGCTAATAACTTGCTCTCACGACAATCCACACCAACTGGCCTCCGGCCGCCACAGTGAATCCAGGTTGGTGACAAACAACACCAACAGCGGATTGAAGTAGTGTTATATAAACCTAGAGTCTAGAGTTGTAAGTGAACTATGGATGGAGCAACATCTTGTAGTGTCAAAAGCCTTCTCGGAATAGCATGAGGCCTGGATCCTGCATTTCCAGAAGGGGATGCTTTTTGGGGCGGCCGGTGGCTGTGGTGGCCGAATTGATGCATCTGGCATCGAGGCCATCTGGAAACCCTGCTTGACAGGTGCGACCCCGAGCGCATCGCCGTCCGCCATCCGGCTGTGCCGGCTGCGCCTCAGTTGCAGGTGATGCAAGAAGACTGCAAATTAACACTGTGCAAAACAAAATCCGACCATCAGATTGATACTCAGACTTAAACCCCTTGAGACTTGGGTACCTTCAAACGGGAGGGAGACAAGAACAAAACAGTAATAACGGACTCAAACTGTCAAACACCCGGCAAGTGATGGAAAGGAACCCAGCCTGATGACTGACATGTTCGATAATCTTCAATCTTTAGACTTGTAGCCATTCCATGGGAAAGTATGCCACCGAAACACATGCTTCCAGGGAACCTGGACCTAGGACATGACTCGGCATGTTGGCTTGGGGACTGAGCCTGCCAATCTATACTATACGAGACAATCTGATGAAATCCTTTGCTCTAAAAGGGCCTCGACCAAACTGATGACTCGACTAATGCCTGCTACATCCATGAGCCAAACTATATCATGTCATATCATGCCTAGCTGCAACACTCAAATTAGCAGCGGACAACATCGGACGTTGCCATGTCAAAACTGGATGGTCCCCTTTCACACGATCTAAACAAGTCCATCTTCTACATGGGTCCATGACCGCACACCAACCCGGGCCAAGCATGTGGCTAGACCATGCTAGACCTACCTGACTTCGGCGAAAAACGCGCGTGTCTTCATCTTGGTTTACCATCGAGCACTCCACCCGCCCAAACTGTCTCGACTCACCTGGCTCACGTGGCTCACAAAGCACTCATATTGCAGCAGTCCAACATGACATCATCCTTGCAAAGGGAGGACGGGAGGGCAACTGGAGTCCTCTCTCCTTGGCTACCCCGCCCAAAAATGGATGAACCCAAAAATACCAAATTGGTTGGTTGGTCAAAGGGAAATGCTTTAAACAACTCTGCGACAAGAGTTTTGACATGTTGAGTCAAATGTGTGAACCAAATGGACTACAGGAAGCCTTCTCCTGCAACAGGAGTCCGGAATCGTACATCTTCTAGAATCATCTAGTGACCACAATTTGCACAGCTGGTGGCTCACATGTTCAGGTTTCCGGCACACACACACACACACACACACGAACGACCTCTTATATAACTTTACAGTAATTGCCCGTTACACCTCGCCCAACTGCTCTTGTGCCCAGCTAGATTGGCAGCATGATGACCTGGAGTTTCGCAGCACTGCCCAGCAAATGCACAAGCATCGAGTGCCCCTGCTCCGCGCCCGTTCCACGCCAGGCACCCGACCACCGTAGCCAGGCATCAGTGGTGGGGCAGCAAAGCTCGGTGGGAACCAAATTGTGGCTCAAGCAGTCTGAATGAAAGGAGCAAAAGCGACTCCTTAGCTTTGACCACAAAGCAAGTTAAGCACCAAACAAGGAGCACGTTGATCCCATCTTTGTGTTTGTTTGTGTATGAGGGTTGTGTCCACCATTCTGAACCCCATGGCGTCGTACCGAAGATATTTGATCATATGACTATACTATACCATCCCACGGGCCCACGGGCAGCGATTATTTCAATACCTCAAATTTGCAAATAAACAATACCTCTGAATATGCCGCTGCAAGAAACACTTGTGCAACCAGTTCTGCACGGACGAAACCAAAGTCTTGATTGGTGAGTTCCTAAAAAGGAAGAAAACACAGCTCCAAATTCCAACACGTCACAATTGACAGGCCTTGGGAGCGTGTTGTGGATCATATTGGTTGATCATGGAGTGTCTGTCAGCATCTGAAGCACACACTCAGTCTGAAGTCACTGTGAAGCTTCGAGATTTTGCTGCAAGGCACACCGTGAAGAATCTTGACAGTTCAATTCTGCAACCCTACAACCGGTGCAACCCTGCCACCAAATCGGATCAATCAGTATGCCAATACTTCCCCTTTTCCAAGCCAAGCACCTGCGAGATGCCAAGCTACCATGTCTGAAGCTACCATGCCGACGGTCTCTGCCAAGCTTCTCAGGCTGTTTCTGCTGTCGCGGCACCACGATCCCATTGCAGCACACATGTCGCTCGCCTGGCATCGGGATTGGTCCCAAAAGGTGTTACCAGAATACCCCCGAAGGGGATTCGTGATACAATGCGGGTACACTAGTCACCAGTACATCATTATACAAAGGCCAGCTGAGAACCTAACCGTCAAACTAGGTTGCTGTGAGACACCAATTTGTTGTGCAACTCCCACACAAAACAACATGAACACCATTAGTATGATTGAAGTACGACTGTTGTGTACTACTTAGATACATAGACATAGACCGATTTAGTGAGTATTCCGTGGGTCGACTTGAGTTAATTTCCCAAAACTCTGTTCCTCTTCTCACAAGCTCTTGGGAATCCAAAATGTTTCCAGGTTGGAGGGAATGCACTGATCGACAATTGATACGTTGCATGGGATAAAGTACCGAAGTGATTTCATCGACAAAGCCAAACAACATGTGCCTCCAACAGGGGGGTTCGAGAGGTTTTAGCACATGCCTCTGGAACAAGACGGGACCTGTGCTGTATAGATATAGGCTATATATACTGTAACTATAATATAATATAATGTAACTTAACCTAATAACATTATATACATATACCCGTGTGTACTCCAGGGGGACCTGGACTCCTAGAAAAAATAGAAATTTCCTAGGAAAATTTAATTCGCAAGATTTATTAAGTCCTGTTGGCCAGGTCCATGCTTCAAAATTTAGGTTCTATAAAATCCTATCACTGGGACATTAAACTCCCTGGGGAAACACTCGTAGATCTTGGCGGATTCCTGGTCACGTCCTCCCCGGGGATTGGGGCACCATAGATTTATGAATTCCTTGCGCCCACCAAAACACCAACAATTCCACACAGAAAAATATAAGAAAAGCTGTCTTGTCCATCCATGGAAATCCATCGCAGAGCATGCAGAGCTGACTTTTTTCCGGCATGCTCATGCAGTGTCGTTCATCATCCGAGATCCTTTGGGGATCTCGGACAGCAGCTTGAAAAAACCATGCTTTCTTGCAGGCTTCTCCATCAAAGCACGCTTGATGTCCTCCAGGTACTTGAAGATCAGCGCTGACCTGTCGCCCTTCTTCGCATGACCAAAGTAGCTCGAGAAGAACTCTGGTGATCTCTTCACTGTGTCCTCCCAAGCCACTCCTGTGCTTTTGACATTGCCATGCTCGTCGAAGATGTTCTGCAGGGGAAAGCTTAACCCTGGTTTCTTCTCGCCGCTGAGGATCATGTCCATTAATTCTGAGCTGCCCTGAGCTTCCTGCATGGCGATCTTGTCATCATCACTCAACGCCACTCGCATTCCATCCAAGCCAGCCAAACATTCCTTGACCGTGAGCTTTGCGATGAACCTGCTTTGGTTGACCAGCATGCACCCAGAAAAGGAATTGCATCTGTACCACGCCTCCTCCTCCTCGCCGTCTGCAATGCGCCGGAGCGGCACCATGCGGATTTTGGCCACTGCTTCAAAGGGAACAGGAAAGCTGGTGAGTCTACATCCCTGCTTCCCAAAGCAGAACACACTCAAAGCACACCTCAATGTGACTTTTGGTTCCTTTCCACTGGTGGCGTACAACATGATGGAACCCACCTCCAACGAGACCTTTGTTGGAGCCGGGAGGGCCGCATTCATATTCATCCACGCAGCCACCCTGGACGTGCGGGAAGCCGAAACTCCTGCTGTCCGCCCCATGACCTTAGCACAGAGTGAAATGAAATATGTGATTTATGTGAAGCTTATAAAATCCTGAAATTTGATATAGCGTACAAAATGCGACGTTTATAAAATCTTGCGCGCGCTCAACATCCAAGCCACTGAGCACTCATGTTCGGCAATTTGATGCCATGACAGATTGTCGGATCGAACCCTGGACCCACGATGGTTCTTCAACCAAGCCGTGTCAGCAGGCACTCTCAAATTGCACAACAGCTGCCACATTGGACCCCACAACGGTTCTATGTCCTGGTGAGCCACACCTCCAGAGACAATGTCGAAGAATTTCGAAAGTGTCCGACAACTGCCAAGCCTTCCAAGCATGGATTTGGAAGAATCAAACTGCACTGCATCCTCCGGGATCTCAAAAAGTGCTTGAAGGTCTTTACTCCCTGGGGCAGCATCTTCCTGTGGCGGATCTGAATGCTTCACCTCATTGTCTTCATCTTGGATCCTCTTCTCCATGTCCTGGATGCGTCGCAGCATCTCCAAGCATTGATCCGTTGATTCAGACTGGGCTATTGCCATCATCATTTCCGTCAAAGTCTTGGAAGTGATCGCCGCCATCTTCACATCTTCACTCAGGTTACCTCCAGCAAGAGTCCACACAACAATGGAACACCTACAAAACAAAGGCTTCGAGATCTTCGCTAATTATAAAATCCTGTTTGTTCTGTTAAAAGTGGTATCCAATTATAAAATTCTGTTCCTAGCAGTGCTGTGTCACGTCCAACATACAACTTTAGGCATTGAGCCAGCCTTCTTCTGCCAGCCTTCTTTACAGTGATTTTCATGACTGTACAGGACAACATAGCATGGCCCAATGCCTGATGATTCAGCAGGATCTTTCTGGCTGCAGGTCTGACACAGAGAGTTTGCTAGTGGAGGCCTTCGCTCTTAGGTTGGAGGCTAGTCCTCTTCACCGTCCGAAAAAAACGAAAATCAGCACCGCCCTGCCCCCCCAACTTTAGCCGTCTGGTTTGCCAGTATAAATTTATAAAATCCTAAAACAAGGTATTGTTCCAGGAATCTGCAATGGAATCACCACTAGGACTTTATTTAAAAAAAAAACTACTTTTATAAAATCCTGTTTGATGAAATCATGTTACGAATATGAAACAGTTGTGAAGTCCTGCTTGCCAGGTCCATGTGCCATGGTAGGGGGACCTATTGTTTTTATATATAGTTGTGGCCCAGGTCCAGGAAAAAATAGTTGGATTCCAGACGGGTATTATACATATTATATAACTTGTGGCAATGAGCTAACAGCATCTAACAGCTAGTATGCAACAAGGGAGTATCAATCGAATCTTACATGTGCTTCTGCCTATCGCACCCTGGGGGTCCTTGCGGCCACATGTCTTCCCTGGTTGCAACCACTTTTCATGACCTCTCCGCAGTGTAAAGCAAGAGTTGAGAGGAAGTCTTTCTTTTAAAGGACGCTATTGGGTGGAGGCCATCGCTAGTAGGTGGAGGCCATCGCTATTAGGTTGGAGGCCATTGCTAGTTTGAGACAAGTCACAGTTGCTCTTTCCTAAGCTGATACTATACCCAACCCATATTTATGACTGCGTGCCTTCCCATCGCTCCACGCTCCCGTCCTTCCATGGGGCAACAATATCCCGAAAGGCCGCTCTCGACGCAGGCAGGATATGCCTCGATGGCGGAGTACGAGTGTCCTATGATGTCCCATGTCACATCAACTCCAAGACTCTGTTCACTGTCCCACAATGTTATTTGACATTTTTGTTGGGATCCTACATTTCCTACATGTTGTTTGGCAGAGTGCTGCTGATACTTTGCGGTGACTTGATCGAAAAATGGGACCGAAAAATGGGACTGTTCTTCTCCTAGGCTGCTTGAAAACCTTCGTGGAGCGGGGCCGGCCACAATTAGCTTGTTCATGCTTGTTCAATCCCAGTCCTTGAGAAGTTCGGGGGATTTAGGGGGGTTTTCAAAGAACCGACCGGCGTCGGCGGCCAAACGGCCAAATCCATGCGCGACCCACTGCGGCACCTCGCAGGCCACGGGCCCCTCCTCGCAGCAATCTTTTTCTTCGCCGGGTGCACCTCGGTGGACGACTCGCCCGGTGGACGTCCCTTCTTCCCAAATCAAGGCGCTTTTTGGGAGGACACACCGCGTCTTAAACCACCCAAACCTTTGGCGGCATCGCCAAAAGGTGGAACATTACACCTACAAATCTCACCTGAAGTCAACATTCACGAACATGCACAGAACATTATTCTGAACCTGTGTGCTCAAAACCACCAATCATTTGTGCTCGAACCTGAAGGTCATGTGGAACGTAGCCACCAAAGGGTTGAGAACCCAACGAACAAGTCAATGTAGTATGTTTCATTCGAGCATCCACACATCCACGGGTTCAACAATATTCAACGACTATTGGAGCTGCAATGCCACAGGTGTGACTTGTGCTCTTCACTTGCCACCGCCTTTGAGGCACCATGTGCGTGACTTATTTGACTCTCAATTCGTGACGTGTGGCCCAACAAACTGTTGTGAGAAAGAAGGACCTCGACAGGTGCAATTGCAACAATTGTTTCGTCGTAAGCTCTGGAAGGCTATGTCTCGGATCCGGGCCAAGCAAAGCCGCTTGGAAAGTTGTGGAATCCGTTTTTCTTGAAGGATATTGGCATAGGGTATAAATGGGTATAAGCAAGTGAGAAGTTTAAGCCAGTACATTCCAAGAATCCACATCCAAAATTGAGAGCTTCACTATTAACGGATGGAAACAAAAGTCCAGGCATACGGAGCTTTGCAATCATCCTCTCAAACATGGAAAGGCAAGGCCACTTGTGCAGTCTGTTTCTTTCAATCACGGAAGCTCACAGGTTTAATCTGGTTTAATCCTGAAAGTTTGAACTGGCGAAAGAGTTTATTCAATAACAACATTATACAGTGGAGACGTACCTTGTGAACTTCATTATGAGGGACTTGTCTGCCGTTTCCAGCTTTCACGGTCACAGCTACTTCACAAAGCAGTCTTGTCAGCTGGTTTAGAGTTGGAGCTGTGGATTCGGCAGTCTTCCACCCCAGCGACAACCCACGCATTCTCTTTGACAGTTCTGTGACCATCCGTGGTCCGGAGTCCGGAGAAGAATGTCTAGAAGCACTGTATTATATATTATGTCTGTAAGTATGCGATAAAGTTAGGCTTGAAATGCAGTGAGTCTGTCTCACGCATCCATTCTTTCTCCACAAGTGGAAACTTCAACTGTCTGCTGAAGGAGTCCAATCAAAGGAGCTCGATTTATCGACGACTCTTTTCGTACGTGCTGGGGAAGGCGTTGAAGCGCGTTTCTGGTTGATGTCCTCGCCTTCTCGTTCTGTTCCTGATCCTGTTCCTCGTCCTTCTCCTCCGTCCTGTTCCTCGTCCTCCTCCTTCTCGTCCTCTCCTTGTTCTGCTCCTCGTCCTGTTCCTCGTCCTCATTGTTCTGCTCCTTGAGTTCCTTGTCCTGTTCCTCGCCCTCCTCCTGGTTATGTTCCTCATCGCGCTCCTTGCCTCCGATTCCTGTAAGAACTACAAAAACACAAAGCTCTCAAACACGTTGCCCTTTGATTTTTGTTGCGCCCTGCCCCCCATGGATCTAATTCATAAACCATCATCGAGGCTGTCGCTTTTGGAGTGATCGCATCAATCCATGTTCAGTGTCTCACCTTTGGTGTACTTAGTATTTGAATCCCACACCATGTTTGTTCATTTGTTTGTTTGTCTCCTAAGCAGCTAAGCCTTTGGTCAATGAAAAGCAACAGCTTAGCCAAGAAGCAGCAGGTGCCTTCAAAACCATCCCGGCGGCAGCGAGGGTAGGCGAGGCACGCGCTTGGCACTTCTGGCATACAAGTTCAAGCGGACAAACTGTACAAACAGCAAACATCTTCTGAACTCCAGGAGGGACATGCAGTCGTGAAATGGCCGATTATTCTCCCCCGAAGGTAGTGGAGAGCAACCATTTCAGACGGTGACCCTACTGCAACCTGTTCTTGATACTATGCATGCATACCCCTCCCACCCAGGTGCTTTTATGATCTTGGAATCCCTTGCAAAGTCTTGACAAGCAGCCAAACCAAGAAAGCATTTGAAAGCCCAAATTCTCCAAGTGCCCTGCGGCACTAATCAAATAGTCCTAAATTGCTTCCTAAGCATCCTAAACAAACCAAAGATTTTGCCTAGTTGTTGCCTTGACTTTTGGCACACTCCGATTCTGAAGGTCCAACTTGCCCATCCACTGTCGTCCGCGCCTTCACAGCAATCGAGTGGCTCCTGTCCTTTGGCTGGAGGGCAGCAGCGGCCAGTCGTGAGGCCCAACCTGGACACCGTTCTCGACGGACCGCGTCGAGAGCCCTACACTGCGCTGGCGCCAAGCAAACATGAACTTTTGCAACTCAACTGACTGAAATCCCAGTGGTTCAAAGGTGGTTGGGAGATCTCAAAAACAACTATAATACCTATAATTTATAGAGTCACCCAGTTAGATGGCAGTTAGGCAGTTGAATTTAGACAATACATATTTCTTGTTGCTATAAATATGACCGGCTGTTTTAAGCGTTCCGGAGTTTTCTAGGAGGGCATGACATGTCAAAGCCTGGCACAACAAATACTTCCTTGTCAGTTCATGATGATGTCAGTTCAGTTGATTGACCTGTGCCCAGGGTAAATGTCAAAGGACCCCTTACATACCTTACATAGCTCGCCCTGCATGGTACCATAGAGACCATCGTTGCCGCTGGGAAATCCCACTTGAAGCTTCCTTCCTTCCTTTCAACAACCCGAATTGCCCCGAACAAACTGCCGA
Source organism: Durusdinium trenchii (assembly GCA_963970005.1). Taxonomy (NCBI): domain Eukaryota; class Dinophyceae; order Suessiales; family Symbiodiniaceae; genus Durusdinium; species Durusdinium trenchii. The sequence goes on along the minus strand of CAXAMN010021562.1, from coordinate 359,116 downwards.
AACTACAGCCATGTAGGGAGGCCCCAAAACATCGCCAGTGCATCACATCCCCCAGCACTCTCCCCAGCTTCACGATGCGCCATCCGAAGGGCTCCACGCATTTGGAGTAGACTGCACAAGAACTGGGCACCGGCCGATTGGACTCTTCTGGAGGCTCCGGCGGAATCTCCTGGAGGTCTGAGGGCACTTCATGACCGAAGCACAAAGAGCTTTGTGGTGACTCCCAAATCATAGACTTCTCGGACGCGATATGTTGTTTCTATGTGTTCTGGATAAGATTCATTTTGAATTGAGGAGTGACCCAAGTCGTCTGTGTGGTGTATTTGAGGTGATGATGACAGGTGACTCGTGACTCAAATGGCCTCATCATCTCTTCGGGTCTTGACCTTTGGACAGTTTGCCCATCCCTGCTCTCACAGACCTGTCATGTTCTCGTCTCGTCTCCACAAAGTCACTGAGCTGAAGAAAACCTCATTAATGTTTCGAAAAGGAAAGGAAAAAAACATGTCACATCCCTGCCACCATCTTCCCATATCTTCCCTGTCTCGTCTCCACGAAGTCACTGGGCTTGATTCTTTCCAGGAAGTCGTTGGCCAAAAGCAGTCTCAGCAGCGCACATCCAAGGCACAATCGCATCAGGGCGCCTCTGTGATCGGGTCGTTTCACCCGTCGATCTGCGGTCACGACCTAACCTCTGGTACCTACCCCTGGTCTGACGACAAGTTGCACTCAAAAAATCACCTGGCAACATGGTGGTGAAGCTTTGTGCGAGATTGGATTCCACAAAGGCTTTGCCTGTTCCTTTGCAGAATTGGTCACAAAGTAGAACGGGGCAATACAAGATGTAAAACACAACACTTAAACAATTGTGTGTCATTGTTTTGTAGGCTCACAGATCCCGTTGGAGGCACAAACTCCAGCAAAACATGGCAACACTGTGTTTGGGGCAGCTCCAAATCCATGAGAATACCACGAACTTTCTTTGTTCAGTTTGCATCCATTGGCCTGTTGGGTTAGACATTGGACCTGTTTATCTGAGTGAGTGTGCAGATCGCCACCTGGCACGCTCGAGTTTTGAAGTATGTATACATAATATGGATGGAACATGATGGAAGGATGAGGGTATTGCTGCCAGACTGGTAACTGAGACTCTCAAGAAGCGTTTCTCAGTCATTTCACCTGAGGAACTGGGAATCTATTGGGTCAGAGAGCGGCTCCTTAGCTCCCTCTCCAACTACCGGCAAGGCAAGAAAACACATTGACATTGAAAAGAAAACCTGCATTGCGCACTGCCAGGGGTATATTCTGGAGCATTCTGGAGGTAGTCGTTATTGTTAGACCAACCTTAGTTTCTCTAACAACTGTGGAAGTGCCAAGCGGCCAGCTTGGCCAGGTCTAGGAAGGGGTGCACCCCCACCCTCGGAAATCGGCGATGGGAAGCAGTCAGCCACCCTGTTTTTGAGCCAAAAACTGCGGCCACCAAGGAATGAGTGTATGGAGGTACAAGCAGATTCGACTTGGCCTTTATCTGTTTGGCATCTTGCCCTTCACGCACCACATTTTCCATGTACACTTTATTTTCTATTGCCGTCCATTTCTTTGCTTGGAATTATAGGAGTTATGGTATGACTATAGGGGACAATGATTCCAAGCGCAAATTACAATGACCCAGTATTACCATGCTTCGCTAGGATGTCAAGCTGAGTTCACTATTATATTCTTTATTATTGTATGAATGTGTTCACATATTATTGTGATAGGTCAGGTCTCAAATTGTCGCCAATTGCGGGAACATCTGTCACTTCAGACGAAGGGTCAACGTCATGGTCTGTCTGAAAATCTCACAAGCCAAAACAGCAGCAAAACAGGCCAGGGAGTGCGGGATCAAACTCTGGAGGCTTCTGGCTTTGCAAGGAGGCCAAGTAGATCACGATGATCGAGAGGATACCCCACACTGGGCAGCAGTTGGGACATCCAAAGCATTAACAGTTGGGAGTTGGACGTTGTCTTTGTAATCTTCCCTATCTTTTTGCAGGTTGGAAGCCAATTGAATAATTAGGAGGTCTCCTCGCCTGCTTGATCTCCTAGTCCTAGTCGTTGTTATGTTCTTTCTCGTCTTGTGCGGTGCTTCCGGGTCTCCAGAATCGTTTCTGCGCAAGGACAACAAGGGCCAAACCGCCCGAGGACCTCGGCAGCTGAGGGTCGTGACTCAAGCCCACGATCACACCGGCATCGATGATAGCCCGATAAGGGTTATCCAATTGCCTGACACCTCAGGGACGGGACGCCGGGACGTCTGCTGGCGTTTCCTTTTTGCTCAGGGTCCAGGATGTTTGATGATGTTTGCAGCTGCTTAGCAAGAGGCCATTGCCATGCCGCCTAGGAAGTAGGACCAAATTAAATGGACTATTGAATGGTTGCAATGGATCCTGTTCATCAATTGTTCTTTCCTCATGATCATTAGAAGCTATCCATCTACCAACCCCACTTTTCAATTCTCTGAGTGATGCCAAGGCTCGCATAGTAGCATCACCCGGTCACAACAACACTGTAGAGGAATGCTTGGGGAGGGCATTCAGAGTCCCTGACAAAAAAACACCTCCACACATTGCATTGAACTGTAAAATGGCAAGTACCTTCATTGCACGTATCACACCCCCCCACTTCAAACTAGGGAACCTATTGATCTTTGGAATTGCAAGCACCTCGGCGCAAGTGGTCAACCCAACCACACTCCCAAGTCCAGACCCAAACTGAACAAAGTCGCTGCCCAGCCCAGCCTATGACCACCAGGAAAATCACTGTAGTGACCTACTCAGCATGGAAAAGGCCAAGTTTGGACAGTGAGGGGCTAAAGCAAAAGACCTTGCAATGATGTTGTCTAGCTATGCAACCAAATGTCACATTTGGTGGCAAAAAACTTATGGTGCCCAAGCGTGAACGGTATCTACACTACGTGGAGGATGGTCCCAACATGATCTTGGATACAAGCACAGACGCATCACACCGTATCATGCCGTATCATCTCACGACCTAGCGGGTTCAAGGTCCAATGTCAACCACCCACATAGCCTGTTTTTCTTTTTAAAAATAAAATCCGGAGCAGGCAAATCAAACATAGCCTGCGTGGTGGTCCTGCGCATGTCTATCAGCAAACAAATCACGGCCTGCCATTGCCCTGACTTCTCACATGCACTCAGCACGGCTTTGTATGCCACCTCACTAAGGGACCTCTGTTCCAGAAAAGCATAGAAAAAGTACAATGCCCAGTCCCAAAGCAATGACTTCTCAAAGCTGCTGATTAAGGCATTGCATGTGATGCCATCAGGCTCTAAAGAGTGCCAACACATCCAATTGTACAAGTCAAGAGCCCTTTCCCACATGGCTGACTTCTCGCAAGCACTGATGGAGGCATTTAAAGAAATCTGGTTGATTTGAAGGCAAGTTTCAGGTATCTTCCACAAAATCTCCAGGGCATGCTGCCATTGAGCAGCCTTCCCACAAGCACTTATGGCAGCATTCTGTGCAGACACGTCGCCTTCCAGTGCCTGTGAGCAGAAGGTCTCTAGCAAAAGGATTGCAACTTCCCACTGACTGCACCTTTCGCAGGCACTGATCGAGCACACATAAAGGCTCACAGCAGAGAATCTGCGGCCTAACGCATCCGAGAGCAGCTGAAGAATTTGTGACCAATATCCATCATTCATGACTGCACCAAAGGCCACTAGATCTGCGGACTGAACCACCTCCGAAAAGAGTTGATGTGCTTCGGGCCAAGGGGCGGCCGACAAGGTGGAGCTGTAAATTTGAAGGTTTGGTTCCGTTCCCTGATCCTTGAGGTTTTGCAAGCTCAACCCCCAATCCTTTGTCACTGCAAGATAAGCGATCAAGCTGGGTCGCAGCACCTCTTCTTTCATCTGTCGCAACAGCTGCAAAGCCCAGCTCCATGGGCCACAGCGCAAGGCCGTGCCAAAGGAGATCACGTCGGGCTGCAAGGAGCGACTCTGTTGTGCCTCGAAGATTCCAAGGCTCTGGGCCCAGACCCTAGGGACTTCCAAGATCGAGATGGACTCCGACAGGGAGCTCTCGGCCATGTCGGCCAAGGCAGCCAAAGCGGCGTTGTAGGAGACCAGGTTCGCTTGTGTTTGCCACTGAAGCTCCATGAGCAGTTCCAAGGCACAAGTCCAGTGGTCGAGAGGAATACTGGTGATACTCGTACTATAAGTGAAGGCGTTGACTTCGGAAGATTGCTCCAAGAACAGCGAGAGAAGCCTCAAGCCCTGGGGCCATGCCTCAGAAAACGCGTTGAGTGCAGCGCCATGGGTGATAACGTTGGGCTGGAAGTGCATGTTGTAGAAGGTCTGCAGAGTTTTGACAGAGAGAGCCCATTGGACGCTCTTGGAAAGCGCATTGAGCAGCGTACTCTGTGTGATGTCATTCCCTTCCAAGCGCCTCTGGCGGAGCTGCTGGAAGTGTTGCCCAGCTTGCTGCCAAGCCTTGCCTTTGACACACTTGCTGATGGCAGCATTGTGGGCAACGACATCCATGCGAGAAGGGCAGACCCTCTTCCGGCCTTTGAGCCTAGGATGCAAGAGGAAGACCCTGCATGGCGTCTGAAGGTTCCACCTCGATCTCCAGAAGCCCATCGATCTGCCCACCTATCTGACCACATTATCACCTGGGCCCTCCGAGACCCAAATCATCTTCCCAAGAACATCGATTATGACAATGACCAGGTTCCTCATGTCCCTCTCTTAGCTGACCCGGACACATCCTCCTTGAGGCTTTGGTCATGGGGGTGTCATGCAGTGTAGCTATGTGATTTGCTGACATTCTTCCTTTGAGTAGACTTTGTACATAACTTAAGATCGCTGATGGCCCATTGCAAGGAGTGCAGGTTGGAGGAGAAACAAATCATGGAGCCCCGAATAATGTGAGCTGAAACAGCATGGGGATTGCCAAAACAATAAATGCAGATTTGCATAGGGTCATCGCACGCATACAATCCTCTGTCAAACAAAAAAGCACGCACGGCATTCACGAAAGAACAGAAACACATCCAAACACATCCGAAGTCCAACATCTCCCTCCAAAAAGCAGTTCCTTCTGCTTTAACCCCTGTCTCCTGAGAATCCCGGCTGCCCAACTTGTGATCACCCGCTTCTTGCTGCCGTGGAAGTAACCGATACAAAAGGCAGGCTGAGCCGCTGCCGAGGGTAGGACCACGACGAGGACCCAAATGATGACGATCTAGCTGGTCCATTCTGCCATGGGAATACCGAACAGGCCTATACTATACTGTATATATACTGTATATACAACCAGTATATATATATATTGTTATTATAATAAGAATTTATTATATTGTTATTATAATAAGAATTTATCTGAAGTACGGCCATAACAAATTTATGGATCTCTTACTTCGTTGGGACATGTGGCACAAAAAGAGCATAGGACCAAGATCCTCAGCAGTCCTTTTTGGCTTTGACTTTGAGTGCATTGTGGAACAAATCCAATTGGAATCTGGATCTTTGGCGCTCCAAAGTCTGTGATGGTCTGTACAAATCACAGTGCCTGATGGTACAAATACAGCTGCTGACACTATTGAACACCGTCACGCAGTCGGCTTTGCCCCCGGGCTGCCAAGACCTTGTGCCAAACTGGAGCATATTCAGCTTCCTCACAAGGCACCATCACAAGGCCCCTACCCCACTGCAAATCCTAAAGTGTAAGCCAGACTAGTCCGGAGTCTAGTAGAAAGTAGTATATATATATATATAGGCTGTTTTGAACTGCAGCTAAAAAAACACATGTGAACAATATAAGTACACAAAGTCGATCAAGCCCCAAGCCAGGTCATACACGACATCTGACCACTACCGCCAAAGCTGGTCGAACCTTCGGGCCCACCGGTACTGCCGATCTGACCGCGCCTCGGAGACCACCCAAGCGCGGCTGACCACGCGTGGAGAGAAACCAAGCTGGAAGCCTCTGTAGCCCTGCCAGACATGGACTCAGCGGTCGTCTGTCCGATTGTGTGTAACAGTTGTTCTTGTGTGTGTTCCAGGAAGGTCTCCATGGATCGGAAATGGGACATCGATGCAGGTCTTCCGACTGAAACAAGCTGCACGTTTGCCACGTTCTCCGACCGAAACAGCTCACACACAGCTTCCCATGGAAGGAATACTATGGAATACTATTATAATACTATTATATCGTCTATTATTCAATTCCATTCATGTCCATTCCAACACATTCAAGCATCATGAAAACAACGTCTTAGACTCACTGGGAAGAGTTCGGGGTTGCGATTGTCGCCCAAAAAGAATATGCTTTGACGGAATCTATCAGCATCTGATAGTTATTGCATCGCTTTCTCCTCTCTCAGCATCTCAACAGCCTTGACTTCTCTACAACAAATCTTTACATGTCTTTGATTGCTTCCTCCAGAGCTCTGCAAGGCAGCCGAGACTCGTGGAAGCCTGTACATGTCAAAGGCTTGTGCGATGCCAGGATCACTGGGAGGCTGACATATGTATGAACCATGTACAAACTATCCCAAACTGCCAATGTCAGCCTACACACCACCAACAGCTCCATAAGGCATGTCCATAGGCATGCACGACTCGCAATAGAGTGGCCCATTGCAAACACGCTCTTCTCCTCGCATGTGAGATCCCCACTGGCAAACGACACCGCATTG
>CAXAMN010021562.1:289422-352400 GCA_963970005.1 Durusdinium trenchii | reverse complement strand
GGCACTTGCACCAGTGGCATCTGCCCATCGAGACAAAGATGAAACTGGAACTGGTGGTTGCGCGACAGCGCAGGCCACCAAAATCACTTGTGCTCGGAGAAAGCTAGTCATACTGCACAGATCTGCACAGGTATTGGGACAGGGGGAGAACACTGCTTGGGCCTTTGCTTGCAATGAGTGAGAAGTGTATGCAGTTCAGTGTGAGCCCATCATGTCTTGTGCACTGAATTATCACTTTATATATGCAATTCTGTTTGCTTCATATCGGTACGAGCCAATGCATCTGTACATTACAAACTACTACTTTCATCTACTTTCTGATCTGCATCACCCTCGCTGTTGCTTCCTTGGCCATTTGGCACCTCAACGTAGGCGAAGAAAAGCAGGGTCACTGCAAGCAAACCCCACTGCCATGGCTCCTTAGTTCAAGAAAGCGGGGAAATGCTGCCAATTTCACCTGCCTTGCAACGGTCAGGGAAAAAACAGCTAGCAAAATGTGTTTCATATGTTTTTCAATCGTGCACATATTGTATCGTAAGAATGCTGCAATGCGCAACATCCTGCAAGAAACTGGAATCAGATTCTGATTCTGCTTCGTGCTGCCTTGGGGAAATGGTTAGTATACCTGTGCTGCATTGTCAATCTGCTCCTTGTTATACAAACTGACGGAGGATCATCGATGCAAACCTCTGTGCAAGTGGGAACCGGCTCAAGGGAAGAGAACAAATTCGGGCAGACAACATGCTCTCACGCGATTCGAACATGCAACTCAATGCGATCGGCGATCGGAGGCAAGTTCTCAATCTCCCAATTCTTCTCATCTATGTGGGGCCAACACCTCCGAAACAATTGGTGCTTGACCAGCTGATACCTTCCAGTCCCCACAAAGTGCATGCCAAAACATCCCCCTCCACCTTTCGATTGCCAAGTTGAGCCAACCAGCCGTGATGGCACCCAGGCCGTCCAGGACAATGGGAACCTGGGCACATACAAACATAGCCAACCTCAAAGCAATATCAAGACCATTTTGGTGTATTGTAGTATTCTTTGATAGCATTAGTTTGGGATGGTTTTCACAATTCCGTTCTGATCTTTGTTGAACCGACTAGACACCACGAATGGACAGCTCTCCGGGTTGGGGTTCCTGCGTTGGAAGGTGGGCAAGCAAAAGAACATCCATCCATCACTCAAACAAAACTGTTTAAGTATAAAAACTATTCCAACCGTGATTTCATTCCAATCAAAAAGTTGTAGCGTGACTTCCTCAGTTGGGGTATTACTCAACCCCTCAGCCAAAATCATATCGACTAACTACTTGAAAAAGCTGCCATGTGCTACCACTGCCGGCTCTACAAGGCTCAGCCATCGACCACTTTGGCCACGCCATAGGAAAGGTACGCGACGACCCCTACTACTCCCCAAGCCTCCAGCTCAAGAACAAGTCCCTTTGCATTAGAAATCAACCATGCCGTGCGCTACATCCGATCTGATCAACACTCTCTCCGTGAAACGCACCTGTTTCATGGTTTTGATTGAAAGTGCAAGAGTATCCAAGGGTCTCCGGAGTATGAACACGCAAACTGCATTTTAAAGTCGCTAACCTGGCTAAACTTCAAACATGATTGAACGCAAACTCTGCCTGCACCAGCTGTGACCTGTCACCGGGCACCTCCCACGAGACAACAGGCGTGACCCTCTTGGCATGGATCTAGCCACGAAATAAATGACAATCGAACAAGATTTGCATATGCAATCTATCAGGGAACACGGAACACGGTGTGAAACGATGTGACTGTCAAGTGTGGTTGTGAAAGGAACTTCACTTCATCTACAGCGGTCGTCCGGAGTTGCCTCACACTTTGCAACGCCCCTTTGCGGGGTCACGCCAAGGAACCATCGAACAACACGGCAAACGAACATGATAGAACATATGAAACAAGGTCAAACCATCACTGATGTTGAACCACTAAGCTAAACATTCAATGCAACCCCCAGAGCACTCACTCATCCAAACAAACATATGTTGAACAACTGCCACGTCCTAGCACGAATTGCCTCACCAATGCTTTCACCAGCGCTATCCTGCGCACCAGCTGCTCTTCCTTGGCCGCCATCACAAAAAAGTCTTCGCTGTTGTTGGCTTCCATTCAGAACCACCTCTACTGTTGATGTTGCAAAGGAACTTGCGACACCGTGGTTGGCATCAATTGTTGGATTCAAAGTACAAGAATGTACAAAGTCCCTATACACATTCCCCACAAAGCACTTCTACGTCAAACGTCTTCGAATCAATAAGTACATACCACCCCGTTTCGCAATATGTTACAAAACAACAGGAGCCGAGCAACCATGCTGAAACCCAGGCCGTCCAGCACCAGAGGAGCCTGAACTCACACGGCATTGTGTAGTGTTCCCCATCATTCATGGTTTCATATGTTTCTGCAATTTGTTGTACATTTGTTCGCATCCAACAATGCCAAAAAACTATCAATATGCTGTTGTAGAGACATCGGGGAAAACATTGCACCTCACGCGAGACACTAGTCCAATCCAGTCACGGCAAACAAAACAAGAAACCAGCAATCTTTGGCTGGAAAAAACAACTAGCAGTGACAAGGAGAGTTAAGTTAGACAACAATCGGCTACCACAAAAGCACCCAGAAAAATCTGCAAACTTTGCTCTCCCAAGAGTCCTAGTTTGCGCATAAAAAACACCGACCAAATTTGCGGTGCAATAGTGAAACTGCTGCTTAAATTGAAAGCGCTGGGCCCATCACCGCTTTGGCCACGCCATAGGAAAGGTACGCGATGACCTCTACTCCGCCCCAAGCCTCCAGCCAACAATAACAACACGATTATGTATTATGAAGCGGCTATTGCAACGGGAACATCATTTGTCTCTTTACGGTTTCAGAGACAACCGAACACAAATGCATGGGATGTGCGATCTGTTTTCGGTCCAACTTGCAGCGATTGAGCGAGGACCGTGGTCTGCCTTTGCCAGCCGCGACTTGTCCCCAAACAGCACCTCCCGTCGCGAGGGTTGAGGTCGGCTTGCACTACGAAACTAATCGAAAAATCAAAGCACATGTCACGAGAAACAAACCAACACGTTTCATAAAAGGTTTGCAAGTTGAAAAAGGAACGGCTTGTAAAAACATGAGGTTTCTCAGGAGGATGGTTGTAGTTGTTTTTGGCATTGCATGCCCAATGGGAAACCATGTCCGAACAATGCGGGGAGAACGGCATCTGAATTTGCATGATACAATACAAACAATCATAACAATCTGCATTCCTCGGTTGCACCACAACCGCATCAATACGTTGCAATGTTCGTGCCCATCAGCCCTACTTGACAACCTATGGGCCACAAACCCGGAAAACAACAGCTCAACAGACCCATGAATCCAGTTGTTCAAATTGCCACCCACACTTCTGGCCTTTGGACCTGAAACCCAAGGCCATCGACCTGGGCCAAATCAAGATCCGATCATTGTATCTTGGCAACCAAACGATTCACACAATCTGAAAATTCCACAGTTCAACATGTTAAAAATTGAGGTATTGAATTGGACATATAACCTCCGAGGTTCAAAATTGCACATTGCGCTGTTTCTCCACAATGGAACCACATTGTCAGCTACTTCATTCTCCACAACAAATATATTAACAAATACTTGTTTGCGACCACACACATGTCGGAAAATCCACATATCTTGCTAGCCGTTTGTTGTTTTCCGATCATTGCCAACACTTGCAGAAAACCCACAAAACATTGCAGATGTTCTATTTTTGATAGGGAACCTCCTGGAAATAAGGCGTTTGACGCCCAAACGATGCACAACGAAAATACAATTTTTTCAAATGTGTAAGTAGCCCGGGGGCTGTAATAGTGACCACGACAAACACCACCAGAAAAACAAAACGCACGAGAAAAAATGAACAAATCTGCACTCATATTGAGCATGCGGGGCTCACATAACTACCAAATGCCTGATGTTCCTAATTGATTGTGAGGTTTGGCGACACCAAGTAAAATTGTTGCAAACAGTACAGTAACATGAGGCTGCAGCCTTGGTGTTTTTTGCATCCCATCAGGTGTTTATAAGCTGTACTTGTTGCGCAGCCAGGGTTTTATCTCAGAAGGAAACAGAATCAATAGTTCTAATTGTAATTTTACCAGCATAAACCCCAAACAGTTTCAAAACGGTTCGTTTGGACCAATATTCGTCAAAAACGATTTCTTGGTACAGCCTACCTTCCCCTCAAGAGCAATCTGCGTCATCAATGATTTTTGTTGGCATCGATCGACGTCGCTATTTGTTCGGCCACACTCCTCTCCAGCTGTTGACCATATTATGGAAAATAGACAATGTCCAATGCGTCTCACAGGCACATTATCGGGCGCCCCATCATCAACTGTGTGAGACTCGAGACGGGTCCCTACGCGAACCCGCTTCTTTCGCGGACATCCGATTGGACGTCACTCAGCATTCTAAACACATGGCCACAGAGTTCAGGGGTGCGGCCAATCAGTATGGCCAGGGCTGGTCAGCGCGGCCAGAGGACAACAGCAGGATAAAAGAAGGACAAAAGGAGGACAACAGCAGGACAAGAGAAGACAAAAGGAGCATAAGACCGGCCACAGAGCCTGGCCACAGGGGCGTGGCCAGTCAGTGTGGTCAGGGCAGGTGGGCGTGGCCAGAGGACAACAGCAGGACAAGAGAAGGACAACAGCAGCGCAAGAGGAGGACAAGACCCGGCCACAGAGGCCAGGGGCGCGGCCAGCCAGTGTGGCCAGCTCTTTTCTAAGACTCTAAGATAGAGCCCCACCAGTATATGTTTGCAGTTTTTGTGGTTTTTGCGGCACAACTGTAACTGTGGCGCAGCTGTGGCAAAACGGCCGCAACGCAAACATGCCAAATTGGCCCCAGGACACGAAACAAAGCACGAGATACCGACGAAAAAAAAGAGATAAGTCCAGCACGCCAAAGCGGAAAGCAAAACAAGAAAAACGCGACAAACCCACACAAACAAGCACGAGAAAAATAATGAGAAAACCGGAAAAACAAGAACAACATGAGAAAAAACCACAAAAACACGAGAATGCGGCCCAAAAACAAGAATTAGCACGGAGGCTCCGAACCTCTCGCTACAGGTTTTCAATTTACTATAATGTTCATTCTACTTTGTCGCAAGATCGATATGCTGTTGGTTGCCCAACGGAGGTTCCCACAGAGCACAGCAGCAAAAAACAAAATGATGGATCACGCCGTTTGCTCGCTTCCAGTCTCCCAAACATGACTGGTTACGGAGCGCAGGGCTGTCCGACGCTTTACTTTCTATGAATGCAGCGCTGTGTTGCTGGTAGACCTCCTTCGCTCAAAGGATTCGTATAGTGATTTTCCAGGGGCGATTGCATAAACTCCGCCGGCAAAGCCAGGCCCACAGTGGACAGTCAGGTTGCCTGTGAACATCTTGCAGAAATCTCAAGTCTACACCTGAAATTTCTCGCCACCCAAAAAGTTGCTTCAATCCAGTACCTTCATCCTGCAGTGTAGTTTCATTGAAAACTCGTTGCCACAAAAAACATATTCTCCAAGGCTTATGCCTGAGAAGCCTAAAGTGAATCTAATCAGTGGACCAAAAAAATATTAGCGCAAGGTTTGCTGGCGAGAAGCCCTTCGCATGCCTAGGGCCCCGACCCAGTTATCCTACCGGTGTACCTGGGCGGGTGGGGCCAGCTCGACGATAAGGTCATTGATTTGCGTTGTCTCGCTGACAGTTCTTGTATTCCACACAGTTTGCTTCAGCCGCCCTTAAAATCGAATCGCACGGAAGAGGGGTTGGGAAACGCTTCTAAATGAAGATCGATACCCGGAGAACAGAAGACACAACCAACTGATTTGGCGGCCCTCACGCTTTGGCCCTAAGAATCTCAAAGCGCTAGACGCTAAGGCCACAGCACATCAAGCATCGAGTGTCTGCTGTTGGCATGGCCGGCCTCAGCGTCCGCTCACTCCTGCCCCCTTCCAAGTCCAAGGCCCCAACTCTGTCCAAAAGAGACCCCAGAACAAATCAATCGGGCAACCTGCGCTGCAGAAACCGGCGCCAGGACGAACGAACCCAGAGGAACCTGCGGGCATGCAGCAAAAATGAATGCAGCCAAGCAATCATTCAACAATGCACACCTGACTTGCCCACCGAGCCTTTCGCAACAAAGGCAGCCTCGCAGGCTCAAACGCTTGTAAGGCCGAGAGTGAATCAAGCTTCAAGTCTGGCATCTACTTTCGACTTTCTCTGGCTCACGCAGTCTGCTTCAGTCGCGCTGGCTGCTCTACTTGGGCCGCTGCGTGGCCGTGACCACAGCCAAAACCGCAGGCCAAAGCCTCGACCTGCAGTGCAAGGAGCCACTGTTTCCATGTTGCACACCCTCTCCCACCAGCTCCCCACAGAGCTACCACTTCGTCACCTCGCTTAATATGTTCCATCAAGGGTGGCCCGCCCAACCTAGTAAGCGTGAAGTGCTGCTCCACATGGCAAAGTGTGGCTGCCACAGTCTACTCGTGATGGGACCGTCACTGACAAGCTCACGAAGCTCACAGTACATAGGGCTCGCTCACACTCGCAGCACAGCCTGATGGGGCAACCCCTGATTGCCCAGCCACTCTCTGCGCAGCACTTTTTGGCCGTTCTCACTCGCATGTCCTCCGCCACCGGCGTTTCCCAGGTCGCTCTGAGCCAACGTCCTTGCTCACCTTTTCTTCACACTCCAACTCAGTCTTCAGTGTCTCTCAAACTCAGGCAGGGTTTAGGTGTTTAGGCTGTTAGGGTTTAGGTTTATGTGTTTCGGCTGCTAGGGTTTAGGTTTATGTGGTCTTTGCTGCCAGGATTGAACATGTGTTGCGAGTGATGGTGTTTTGTTGTGTTGCTGTAGAACTGTTTGTTTCTGTGTAACTGGCAGACAGTAACTGTCCGAGGTCCGTCTGGAGCTCGCTGGCCTGGCGAGCGAGGAGTGCGAGTGGTCTCACAAACGCTGGAACACTGCATGGAGCCCAGATGGAGAAACCTGATTGAGCTTTCAGGCGCCCAATACATAAATACAGTCACCAAAACGGAATCTCCAGACTCCAAACAATATAAAAGTGAAGAGGTGTCCACAGAACACTCTCTTTTATCGGCTCTCATGGGCATGTAGCTGAAACAGCAAAGGTTCCTTCACCTTTCAGTGGCACTGTACACACACACACATATATATATATACCACAAAGCCGAATCACAAATAGTTGGCTTGACTCGTTCTTTAAATCTACTGCTTGAACTTTTGCTACAGAGTCAGACTTGAACAAGTCAGGACCCACTGCAATATGAGGTGTACAAGCCAAATCTCAACGATCATTGGCTCCACACGACCCGTGCAATAGGATTGCCAAGTAGGAAAAGTCTACAGTCCCACCAAGAATATAATCACATGCGCGCAACTCCTAGACTCAACAAACTCAAAAACACCATGGTCATATGACCTGCAGCTCCAATGATTTCCAGGGGGGCAACGTTCGGTTGTGAGTCTGTCTTCGGTAATTGCTAGTCGCTGCACGGGCAGTGCAAACTAAAGAAAACAGAAGGCTCAGAAACCCAATGGCTGAGGGCTGAGAACTGAATAGCCCCCATCTTTGTTCACTCAATTTACTTCTCCAGCGTTGAAACAACATGTGGAAAAACCCTTCCTGCCTCAACCGGAGTGTTCATGCCAACGTCTGGCATCGACGCAAGACAACAAGTCCAGTCCTGAGCATCAGAATTCAATGACCTGCTCTCCTTCAACTGAGCCGCGCCCAGTTAAATGATTAGCCACTGCCAGTATGTAGCAAAGTTGGGAAAGAGCACCCTTCCACTCTGAAGTCGGCCATTAGCATCCGCACTGAACATACATCGGGGCTGGATATCCTCTTCTGCTTAGAAATCCCAGGTGCATTCAGCCGAGTTCCGGTGACGATTGCCAAGACGTGGGAAAACCATCACCGATCGACCCATGAGAAGATATGAATCATGTTCACTGATTAACATAACTCCCCTACCTAGCAGAATGGTCTTACATCTTCTTACGATGTTTTAAAATCAACAGTTAACGTTGGAAATCTTCTCCAACTCTTTCAGCTAGCAAACATGAACTGCCGCCGGTGTCTTTCCGCTTTCCCACAAAAAATGGCGACCCTCTCTGCGGGATTCAGCCAAGCTGCACATCGCGAGTGAGTCGGCCCGGCCGGTAGCTGGACTGACGAGATCCTAGGAGGTCATGACAGTGGAGTTAAGTAGGTCAAATAGGTTGCCGAATCGTTGCATCGTGTACGGAAGAGTTACGAAGAGGTGTACAGTCGTTTGGGTTGAGTTCATGGATTCGCCATAAGATACGTACGTCATAAAGGTATCCCAGTTTCCTGTAGCCAGCAGAAATTGAGACTCGCAAAAATGGTAAATGCCTCCAACAGTGAGCCTCTGAGGATTATGTTTGTATGGGTTGCAAGGATCCTGTTGCCAACCTGCTTTTTGGGGAAACTCACTTGAGCCTCACAGCCAGCAACTAGCAAACTTTGCGATGCCAAAGACTGGTGAAAAAGCCACCCCAAGGGGCCCCAAGTGGTCATGTTAGTTTGAAGCCATCTGATAAATTTACTAGGGCTGGAGGCGGGGTTCAAAACAGGTTTGCGTGGCATCATTCTGATCCACATTCACAAACATTCACACTGCAACAATGATTCGGGATATTGACAGTCAGGTCACAAGATGACAAATGGTTGGCAAAGGCTCTCGCCCTGCATGAAAAAGGACTGACGCAAAGGCACTGGGCC
Organism: Durusdinium trenchii; assembly: GCA_963970005.1. Taxonomy (NCBI): domain Eukaryota; class Dinophyceae; order Suessiales; family Symbiodiniaceae; genus Durusdinium; species Durusdinium trenchii. The sequence goes on along the minus strand of CAXAMN010021562.1, from coordinate 343,551 downwards.
ACAGAGTCCGGCGAAGGAAAACCTTGGTGAAGCACGCTGGCAACCAAAGACATGTTCCCAGTGCCCTAAAATTGCATGAAATTGCCCAGGCGCAAGGACTGATAAGTATGGACAGTGACAGAAGTACAGTATGAGCTTAACCTGAACCTATGAATTCAAAGATGGCTTGTTCATCAAGTCGCGAATGAAAGCCTAAATTACAACGAAAGGGCTGGCAACAAATTGCGGGCAAAGACTTGACACCGAAAGAAAACACACAAAGAGTCACAAAGAGAAAAGCTTTAAAGCAAGGTTAAAATAGTAATAAAAGCACGCCTCTTGAATTCCATTCAATGTTTCTAAAGGGCAACTGTCTGAAAATACTCACGAAGCCAGGAAGTTGCAAATGAAAGCCTAGTGATACAATATGGTAGTGGCTTAAAAGATCCCTTCAAACCCCTTCCCTGTGTAGCATTGGATTCTTTTGCTTTGTAGCTCCTTCGAAATTCCTAGGGTCCTAGATGTGTTCCAGCTGTGAGCCTAGGCAAACCATTCCCAGAAATCACTCCTGGACACTCCGGGACAGTGACCACTCAAAAACACACATCCCCACGTTGAGACATGTGAGGCACAACAAACATCGGCCTGGGAACCGCTGGGAGCCGCGAAGCTGCAGGAAAGCCGCTTGGACTGCTGAAAAGAAAGATCGTGGACGTCAAGCGCTTATCTCCTGAGAGTTTGCGCGCGCGTTTGATGTTCGCAATGCAACTCGACTGGACTGAAGAATCCTTTCCGGGCGAGGTCCAAAAGCTTCCAAGCTTCCAAGCAAGATGGACTAAGGACCAGGACGGACTAAGGACTACCGATGATGATCCATCGTGGTAGCTGTCAGACGCTCAGGAAGAACGAGAAGGCATTGCTCATTGCTGAACCGAGAATTATTTTCCAACAAGTCATACATAGCCATACCATACCCATACACCGCCAGCATGCCTCACCTACCTTGCGGACCTTGCAACAATCAGAACTCCAATGGTCAGACTGAACAAGACCGCCCTGCACCAGCCTCCTAAAAGGACTGTCGATCTCTGTCAATCTCATGTCCACTGCAAAGTGCTGCCCCTTCAGAAGAAACTGTCGAGGCTCGAAAGACTTGTCGAAACGCACAGCTCTGTCCAAATAAAATAGCTTCTCCGAAGTTGACCGGCAAAAAGATGATCCATGCCCACTGGCCTCCAGCAATGTCTGCTCGACCGGGCTTCTTTCACAGGAACAAACTCGTTAGAAAGAAGGTGGATCCTAGCTGCATGCCTTTCAGATTCATTAGGCCAAGACTCGGTGCCACGCACAATGCCCAAATCTCGTCAAACGTTGTGCTGTATCAGCACTGAATCAACTGACAAAGGATCACCTTGGTGTGAAGGAAATTTGTACAGCCACAGAGCAATTGGGACCCTACAATTTGGGAACTGTGTGAGTATGGCGTTGTTCCATGCAAAATGCAGGGTTCTTGGGGATGGACTGGAGAACCCTGTAACCGTGCAAACCATGGCTTGGCCTTCCAGAAGCCGTGTCTGTCCAGTAGAATCATTGTATCTGAGAAGCCCAAGGCATGCAAGAGGCTACGTAAGTACACTTCTCACAGGAACAAAATGGCAGAATCGCCAAACTTGGCTATGCTGAAGAAATCTTGACCGAAATGTCGTGAGGACACAGATTTGAGGGCGGTGGAGAATCGACCCATGAGAAGATATGAATCATGTTCACTGTTGCTTAACAAAACTCCCCTACCTGGCAGAATGGTTTACGGAAGAGTTACGAAGAGGTGCGCAGTCGCTTGGGTTGAGTTCATGGATTCGCCATAAGATACTTACATCATATAGGTATCCCAGTTTCTTGTTGGCAGCTGAAATTGAGACTCGCAAAAACGGTAAATGCCTCCAACAGTGAGCCTCTGAAGATTATTTTTGTATGGGTTGCAAGGATCCTGTTGCTAACCTGCTTTTTGGGGAAACTCACTTGAGCCTCACAGCCAGCAACTAGCAAACTTTATGGTGCCAAAGACTGGTGAAAAAGCCACCCCAAGGGGCCCCAAGTGGTCATGTTAGTTTGAAGCCATCTGATAAATTTACTAGGGCTGGAGGCGGGGTTCAAAACAGGTTTGCTTGGCATCATTCTGATCCACATTCACAAACATTCACACTGCAACAATGATTCGGGATATTGACAGTCAGGTCACAAGATGACAAATGGTTGGCAACGGCTTTCGCCCGGCATGGAAAAAAGGACTGACGCAAAGGCACTCTGGCCACAGAGTCCGGCGAAGGAAAACCTTGGTGAAGCACGCTGGCAACCAAAGACATGTTCCCAGTGCCCTAAAATTGCATGAAATTGCCCAGGCGCAAGGACTGATAAGTATGGACAGTGACAGAAGTACAGTATGAGCTTAACCTGAACCTATGAATTCAAGGATGGCTTGTTCATCAAGTCGCGAATGAAAGCCTAAATTACAACGAAAGGGCTGGCAACAAATTGCGGGCAAAGACTTGACACCGAAAGAAAACACACAAAGAGTCACAGAAGAGAAAAGCTTTAAAGCAAGGTTAAAATAGTAATAAAAGCACGCCTCTTGAATTCCATTCAATGTTTCTAAAGGGCAACTGTCTGCAAATACTCACGAAGCCAGGAAGTTGCAAATGAAAGCCTAGTGATACAATATGGTAGTGGCTGAAAGATCCCTTCAAATCCCTTCCCTTTGAGGCATCGGATTCTTGTGCTTTGTAGCTCCTTCGAAATTCCTAGGGTCCTAGATGTGTTCCAGCTGTGAGCCTAGGCAAACCATTCCCAGAAATCACTCCTGGACACTCCGGGACAGTGACCACTCAAAAACACACATCCCCACTTTGAGACATGTGAGGCACAACAAACATCGGCCTGGGAACCGCTGGGAGCCGCGAAGCTGCAGGAAAGCCGCTTGGACTGCTGAAAAGAAAGATCGTGGACGTCAAGCGCTTATCTCCTGAGAGTTTGCGCGCGCGTTTGATGTTCGCAATGCAACTCGACTGGACTGAAGAATCCTTTCCGGGCGAGGTCCAAAAGCTTCCAAGCTTCCAAGCAAGATGGACTAAGGGCCGCAACCAGGCACCGATGATGCATGCGTACTGGCCTCCAGCAATGTCTGCTCGACCGGGCTTCTTTCACAGGAACAAACTCGTTAGAAAGAAGGTGGATCCTAGCTGCATGCCTTTCAGATTCATTAGGCCAAGACTCGGTGCCATGCGCAATGCCCAAATCTCGTCAAACGTTGTGCTGTATCAGCACTGAATCAACTGACAAAGGATCACCTTGGTTTGAAGGAGATTTGTACAGCCACAGAGCAATGGGGACCCTACAATTTGGGAACTGTGTGAGTATGGCGTTGTTCCATGCAACATGCAGGGTTCTTGGGGATGGACTGGAGAACCCTGTAACCGTGCAAACCATGGCTTGGCCTTCCAGAAGCCGTGTCTGTCCAGTAGAATCATTGTATCTGAGAAGCCCAAGGCATGCAAGAGGCTACGTAAGTACACTTCTCACAGGAACAAAATGGCAGAATCGCCAAACTTGGCTATGCTGAAGAAATCTTGACCAAAACGTCGTGAGGACACAGAATTGAGGGCGGTCAAGAATCGACTCATGAGATGATATGAATCATGTTCACTGATTAACATAACTCCCCTACCTAGCAGAATGGTCTTGCATCTTCTTACGATGTTTTAAAATCAACAGCTAACGTTGGAAATCTTCTCCAACTCTTTCAGCTAGCAAACATGAACTGCCGCCGGTGTCTTTCCGCTTTCCCACAAAAAATGGCGACCCTCTCTGCGGGATTCAGCCAAGCTGCACATCGTGAGTGAGTCGGCCCGGCCGGTAGCTGGACTGACGAGATCCTAGGAGGTCATGACAGTGGAGTTAAGTAGGTCAAATAGGTTGCCGAATCGTTGCATCGTGTACGGAAGAGTTACGAAGAGGTGTGCAGTCGCTTCATGGATTCGCCATAAGATACTTACATCATATAGGTATCCCAGTTTCTTGTTGGCAGCAGAAATTGAGACTCGCAAAAACGGTAAATGCCTCCAACAGTGAGCCTCTGAAGATTATTTTTGTATGGGTTGCAAGGATCCTGTTGCTAACCTGCTTTTTGGGGAAACTCACTTGAGCCTCACAGCCAGCAACTAGCAAACTTTATAGTGCCAAAGACTGGTGAAAAAGCCACCCCAAGGGGCCCCAGGTGGTCATGTTAGTTTGAAGCCATCTGATAAATTTACTAGGGCTGGAGGCGGGGTTCAAAACAGGTTTGCTTGGCATCATTCTGATCCACATTCACAAACATTCACACTGCAACAATGATTCGGGATATTGACAGTCAGGTCACAAGATGACAAATGGTTGGCAAAGGCTCTCGCCCTGCATGAAAAAAGGACTGACGCAAAGGCACTGGGCCACAGAGTCCGGCGAAGGAAAACCTTGGTGAAGCACGCTGGCAACCAAAGACATGCTCCCAGTGCCCGAAAATTGCATGAAATTGCCCAGGCGCAAGGACTGAGAAGTATGTAACCTGAACCTATGAATTTAAAGATGGCTTGTTTGTTCATCAAGTCGCGAATGAAAGCCTAAATTACAACGAAAGGGCTGGCAACAAATGGCGGGCAAAGACTTGACACCGAAAGAAAACACACAAAGAGTCACAGAAGAGAAAAGCTTTAAAGCAAGGTCAAAATAGTAATAAAAACACGCCTCTTGAATTCCATTCAATTCAATGTTTCTAAAGGGCAACTGTCTGCAAATACTCCCGAAGCCAGGAAGTTGCAAATGAAAGCCTAGTAGAGGAGTCATAGAATATGGCAGTGGCTCAAAGATCCCTTCAAAAATCCCTTCCCTTTGTAGAGAGTAGATGGGAGTAGTATGAGTCGTCGGATTCTTGTGCTTCGCAGCTCCTTCGAAACTCATAGGGTCCTAGATTTGTTCCAGCTGTGAGCCTAGGCAAACCATTCCCCCTGAAATCACTCGGGGACGGTGACCAAAAATGATCAAAAACACACATCCCCGCTGTGAGACTGTGAGGCACAACAAACATCGGCCTGGGAGCCGCTGGGCGCCGCGAAGCCGCAGGAAAAACAATATATCCAAAAATCAAGTGGAACCCAGCCCACCTTTTGTGCAGCCAAATGACAATGAGAGCCTTTATCAACGATGAACGCATCTCCAAGAGACAGGCAGTCTTCTCCTCGGAACGTCTGCAGAAGCATGCACAAGGTTGGATCTGCTGATAGCATGCACAAACTTGAGTCCTCAAGTAGGTGGAGAGAGAGTATTTAGATGCATTTAGGATATTTAGGTCTGGTTCTAGATAGCTATAGTAGTTATAGTTGTCCTTTTTACGTAGTTCATGTCGCACCCCGGGATTCCATTGATAGTGAAGTTGTCACTCCAACTAAGCTGGACAGTGGACTCCCGGTGGACTGTATATTCTTGGACGTTGTGACTGGGTGATATCGGAAATAGACAATGAACAACAAATCAACCTAAACCTGCATTGTCAAACATGTCTTCAGCCACACCCATCTGTATTGACATTAAAGTTCTGATCATGCGACATGGATTTCAAATTTGCCGTTGTCGGTGTCAGTATTGATGCGGAAGACATGCATCATCCTCAAACAAAGTCAGCTTGGTCCTTGTAGACTTTTCAGACACTTGGGGTGCGTCAAGAGCAAGAGCTATCTGTTTCTCTTTTTTCTTTGGGATCTTGAACAAATCTTGTTTGAAGAAAGCTGCACGTGTTGAACGTGTCCTCAGCAAAATACCCGCCTCTGCTTTCTCCGATCTATGCATGCAAGCAGCTGGGAATGTATTCGGCAGCTCCCGCAGGGCAACCTAATCGGAAACAGGTTAAAAAGACAAAATCATTGAGACCACCCATGCCATCCCATGCCCATGTGCTGGAAAATGCTTCAACGACTTTCCTTAAAATAGATTCATAGATTGTCAGAAACTCTTCATGGGAGCCTCCGACGTTGCACTGGCTCAAAGTATTCTCACAGAACTCTATGGAACTCTCAGCCAAATGTGTATTGCCGACTGTTCTTGAAAGCTGGGACACTGACAGCTGCAAATGGGTACAGTGAGCTATGGGAAGGTCGCCGTGTCGGATGTGGAGATCCAAAAACTCCACCTCCCTCTATACACAGTTGAAGTTGTGCTTAAAGACAGAACATCCACCGAGGAGCCTCGCTTCACAAACAAGTTCAACAGGGGAACATCCCAATAAGGTTGTCTTTAGATGTTTTAAGAAGCTTGTGCGTGAATGTAGAATCATCTGTCCTCCACAGTTGTAGGGAGAGCCAGTGTTTCTGCACCCATCAACCAGTTCAGATAAATGGAGAGACATTCTATGAATTTCTTGTGACTGTGCGCACCTAGGTGACCTAAATCTGGCTAGCATTTGAGGTGAGGAAGGAAACATAAAAGAACCATGAACGGGTGTGCACCACACTGTACTGTACTTCATTTCTAGCAAAGGGAATGTGGATTGACCACTTTGAGTTTGCATTGGCAGCTCTGCTCATGCTCTTGGAAAGTACATGGCACGGAATGTCTATATAAACGCCATCAGTTCATCACCACATTCCCAATCAAACCTCAACAACTTATCCAACCGGGCCACCTGAATGAATCTGAAACTCAGAAAGCTTCGTGTGGAAAAATACCGAGACCTAAAAGAGTGACTCATCTGCCATTCATATCTGTGCTCCTAGTAGCGATGCCCTTTGTTACCAGTAGCTTCTTGTAACTAGTAGATACTAGTAGTAAGGCTAGGAGCGCCCCGAGTAGCGTCCTTGACATTCATATCTGTCGGCGATGCGAGCCAAGGAGCTGGTTTTTCACAGACACGGAGCCTCCAATGCAGTGCAGTGGGCATCCGCCTGAGTGAAGATCGGTGGATGTTAAACACTCATCAAAACGCTAGGAGAAACTGTTCAACAGCTTGCACGATGCTGGGACGTCAGAATCATATTGGAGCCATCTGCATGCTGACTTGGCAACAGTGTGGCTCAGGCTTCCGTGTGAACTAGTTATATAAACCCTAGGAAATTACAGTAAATGAAATGACATGAAGCATAGAAAAAGATGGTTCATGGATTGTTCCCTCACACGCAACGCTAGCGATGCAAGCTGTGTGAAATGGTGAAACATCACCCCTGCTCCGCCGTGTTGCTTGGTGTCGCACGGTTGAAAGCCAGAATGTAGGTTCCACACCTTGGACCTTGGGTGTCACCACTCCTGCAACAACCGAGGGATATATAATTTCTGAACATATTTTTGAGACAAACCCAAATTGTCAAATGGCATCAACAGTTTCAACTGAGTGAATTTGACTGAAGAACAGCGTGGTGAATTTCATGAGACCGTTTCACACAAATGCCATCGCTCTTTCAAGATTGATGTTGACGAACGAGTCTCAAAACTCAGACCATTCTGAGCAAATACAAGGCTTAGCACCAACTGGAAGATAGACCAAAAAAACAAAATCACACTTATCATTCCTGAACTTCCATCCAGGTCTTTGCACGCGAGCAACTGAAATGATCTGAAATACTGACAATGACCGCTCGCAGCTTCCTCAGTGGTTTGGAGACAATGGCATCGAACGCTGAAAATGGGTGAGGTGCGATGTGGAAGATCACGCGAACGCAGTCCGTCTGTAAAGGGTTGACGTAGTCCTTAAAACTTAACACATGTTACGCATGAATGCCCTTCTGTAGTACTACAGCCACCATCATTTTGACACACGTTTCCAACATTGTGACACAGACTTCCAATGTTAGGCCCTAGGGCCCTAGGGAAATGACTGTTTGGAAATGCAGCATGGACAACAGGTTCATGGTGTTCTTCCTCATACGGAACGCTAGCGATGAAAGCTGTGAAATCGTGCCAACCTGAAGTTCTAAAAGTGCTTTTTCATTCCCCAACTGCCATCCATGGCTTTGGATGTCGGCAACCGGAATAACTTCAATGACAGATTGTGGCATCTGCCTCTATGAAGATCATTGGTTTGGCGACCATCGCATCAGCTCACTAAAAGCAGAAAACGGGTGAGGTGGGAGGTGGGATCGCACGAACGCCGTCCGTCTGTAAATGGTTGATGCGTGCTTAAAAATCAAACAAAGTGTTTTTTACAAGAAATGCCCCACTACAGCAACCAGTATCATTTGGACAGGTTCACGGAACTCAATGTCCAAATCAACTGTGAGTACATCTGTTGAAGAACATCGGACCGGTCGAGCCATCTATTCATGCAAGCAGCTGGGAATTTGCAATTGTCACAGGTCGAAGGAGCTGTAAGACTGCCTGAGTAAGCGATAGTTGACAGAATCCAATGGTTGCAACCACCCACAGGCTTGAAAAAGCTTCCCAAAACACACCTGATGTGTTCACCATGAAAACAGTCAAATTCTTGAAATGGAGGAAGGGTGGAACCCTGTTCACCGGATCCACCAGCCCTACTTGACAAAGCCAAAGAAATATCAAACATCTAGAATAATGTCAAACCTAGAAGACATCCCCTGCGCCGCGTCACATGTTGACTGACCCTCGCATGAAGTGACATCCAAGATGCAAATTGGGGACCCGGGACTGCACCACGAGGTCACAATGAAGCTGTCTCGAACAAGTAAATAGTCAGGACTGCTGCCTTGCGCTAGTCCAAATGACTTCAGGACTGCTGCTGCCTTGCGCTAGTCCAAATGAAGTCAAGGACTTGGCTCTAGCAGGGCTCCAAAAGAGGTGATAGCCATTCCCAAAAGCGGGCCTGTGCGCCAGGGCGGAATACGCAAACACCCTCAACAACATGGACATGTAAGCCCACCGGAAAGGAGTCGGGGCAATCCTCTCTGATTCCCTCACCTTTGTATCATTGTGTATCATTGTTCAATGGCCTTTCCAACCAAAGGGTCCCTAAATGCAAAGATTAGAAACAACTTAAGGTGTGTGACACCTTGAGTCAGTCTCCATGTCAAAAAGAATTACCTTTTCTTGAGGGACCTCGGAAGGATTCGGAAGGTCTTACTGTAAGGCTCTTACTGAAGCCACATGGCCTCAAGAGGGTTCAGGTTCAATCTATCCAGACTGACCATGGTGGACCCGTGATGTGCTTCGCAGCACACGGCCGTAGATGCAGCTCGTCTCTGGTTGACCTTAAACTTCTTTAGGTTAGAATGTTTAAAGTCTCTCTCTCTCTCGCTATGTATAAGTATAAGTATAAGTATAAGTATAAGTATAAGCATAAGCATAAGCATAAGCATAAGCATAAGGATAGATAGATAGATAGATAGAGAGAGAGAGAGATGCACACACACACACAACACACATGTGTTTGTGAACATTGAAGAGCAAGACCAAGCCTCCCGAGTTGGCTCAGCGGCCTCCCCTTTAAGGACCTTTGAGGGGTTGGACCCATCCTGCTTATGGCCAGAAACCAAGCAACCCATGAATCACTACATCCGCACTTTTGGTGTAATGAAAGGATGCTGCTTTTTTCCTTATCTGTATATATATACACATGTGTTTTTGGGGCAAGATGCATTTCTGCCTCTACAGCAGCGCCCGATTAAGTTGATCTCGATGTCCACACCCTCGACACTGGACTGTCCAGCAAGGTTCTTGGACATCCAAGAGTCCACTGAGAGACCTGGCGAGCCGAACTCGCTGCAAGATCATGCAAGATCTCGGTGAAGTTCTCTTACAATCTATATATACATGTTAAGGGGCGGGATGTCTATACCCCAGACACGACCTGTCTGGAACTGGCATATCCTGACCGTTCCAGTTGCGCTTGTTCAAAAAATTGGCGAATGTTATGTTAATGTTAGATTATTTGCCCTACATGGAGTGTCTGCGACATGATCTGAAGGGAAAGCCATAGATCTGAACACCCAGGGTCGTGTTTGTGTTGGTCTCTTTGACTTCAGGGCACAAAGGCAGCCAGCCTATTCTGCAAGAATCTGTTGCATCATACTTGGCACTGGGACACTTGGACCAGCACCCTCCATGGGACTGGTTGTTTCGAGGTCAAAGTATACATGCTGTGGGCCCATGGGCTTGGACATGATTGTTTCATGATGTGTGTTTTGGGAAACACTCACGCTGACCAACGTACTAGGCGTCTTTTCCGTTAGGGATTGACCCACTGCCACTTCGTCAAATTGATTGTTCGACCCATTTGGGAGCCTATTTGGTGTCTGCACATCTGAATGTATTTGATGGTGGAACCTTTTCTGATGCCTCCCAAACTCATCTGCAGGTTGTCATAGTGCCATACTTAGACGTCCGGTATTGTTTCCCAAGGAGACCTTCAAAAATCGAAAACGTGCAATGTTGGATATACCACAGGCCAACTCATTCAAAGTCCTCCCAACAATGTCTCAACACTGTTCCCAGTCCGGAACGAAACCCTCCGATCAAGCCCCGCCACAAACCAACTTCATGAACAACAGGCTGGCGACAATCCGCAATACACTGCTTGCAATCCAACCAAACCAAAACAAACTATCGCGGGACCAATGCAAAGTTGTAGTACGTTCAGTCCTGGAGAAGCATCCCGATCCGCCATCATCCGCCAACAGGTTCGCAGTAAACAACGCCCATGGCACGTCTCTCTTTGTCTTTGAGTTCCTGATAGGCTTCTCCGATCCTTTGGAATTGAATGGAATTGAGTTCTTGCATTCCTTGGATCACGCGACACCATCGGCACCACGCTCCGTGCAAAGGCGAAACGTGTATTGCACCAGAAAACGGTGATGCTTTTCACTGGAATTCATGGCAACCCAACCTCAATCGAAATTCAACACAATTTCTTGCGAGAGTTTCCCTGAAATCCAAGTTGAGACAGGTCATTGGGCACAGTGAGATCACAAGAATCCTCCGTCGCTACAATGGTGTTGACGCAGTGCTGAAAGCAGCCAATATCAATATCAGCAACTTCCCATACGGCCCTCAAGAAAGTCTCAAAAGAAGATTGCAAGTGTGGAACAGTGTGGAACATGGAATCTCCCTTGTGCACGCGAGCGACTGGGATTTCCTGAAGGAAAAATGGGCTGCCTTCGTAGTGTAACAATAGGTGATACTATCCTATGAGTGAAGCCACTCACACGCTGAAAAAGCTTTTCAAGCATGCCCAATGCTGTGACCTCTGAAAGTAGTTAGGATGCATGAGGAAGGCACACCCAGAAGACCCCCTCTCCTTTGCCGCGTCACAAGGCCACTGACCGTCACCGTCGCATGGAGTGAGATCCACGGCCATTCGGGACTTACAGGAGTGCGGAACCTTGCATTGTGCTGGCTCCCTCAAGTTAGTTTCGATGTGAAGGTCATTATGTAGAATGCAAAGCTCACAAAGCCTCATAATCATTATGAGCAATGAACAAGGCTATCCAGGAGGGGGGTTTTACTCGCTGCTGAAACAAGCCTGGTAACAAGGTCATCGCTGCTAGTAACGAGGGCGCTACTAGTAATAAGAAGCTACTAGAAAATTGCTTCAAAAGCTAGCAACAGTGGCACACTCTTAGAACTGAAGGAAAGTATGCCTTTCTCACACGAAGGGATGGCATATTCAATATTGTCAGCCTGAAATGCTGCAAACCCTAGCCATGTTGCTGAGTCCAGATGCATATGCTCCACATGGCTCCATCAAACTCAACCTTGGTGGACTCAACGTAGTGCTGAAACTTACACACATATATCATATATACTTATCGAAGCAAGCACTACTAAATGTATGGAAAGTTCATGGATGGCACTTGCCCAGCAAAAACAAAATCTGCAGAAGAACGTTGCATGTGTTGAATATGAACCGCATTTGCTAGATGTTGCAATCAGCCAGCCAGAAGAAGTAGGTAAGCGGTTGTGACTACATCCAATGGTTGAAGCACCCACATGTTCAAAAGAAAACTGTCCCAACAGCATGTCAATGCTCCGACGTGTGGAAACACGATGGAAGTTGGCAATGTGTCAAGTCCTTGAAGCGGAGCAGTGCGGAAACCTGTTCAGCAAACAGTTTTAAACCTAGAAGGCCTTCTCTGCTCAGCTGCGTTGCATGGTCACTGACCGTCGCCGGGATGAGAGCCAAGATGTAAACTGGGGACCTTGCATTGCGCTGGCCCAAAAAAGTCTCACAGAATTCAAGAGCGTTCTGCCCTCCCTTTATAAAATTGAGAACTCAAATACAACCCCACTGCCCTTGGAGGTAAACTCTGAAAACAGGGCAAAGTTGCATAAAAATAACCGAAGAACAAATCAGTTTCTATGTGAAGGTGATTTTGTGTGAGGATACGGATAAAGGCCACTAAGCCAGAACATGATAGATGTGTGAAGAAAGGTAAGGGTTCTCATACAGTTCATATATCTACACCAAAATCAACGCGTCTGCATGCAGGCCACTGTGATGCCCGAAATTCAGCGCCAACCATATGTTTCAATCTAGATGGCAGCTGGGTGAAAAATCTGAGGAACTTGGTCACAGTAGAACTAGGCAATATGATGAAAATTAGCTCCTTTTCAAGGCAAACACAATAATTATGATTATATGATATGAGCGTCTGCCAAAACGTACTTGACAAGTAGAGGACATGATTCAGCAAGGTTGTCGCTTTTGAGGGCTGCCTCTCGCTTTTGCAGGTTTTAGCCCAATTCCTGAAATCCACGACCGCTCTTTACTAAAACCCTGTCGGAAATTCTGCAACACCAGGTTTGCTTAAGCGCATTGCTGACCGTCATGAGGGGTAAGAGATGAGATGCAGATTGGACTCTGACCTGGAACGCTACTGGCTTCATGAAAGTTGATCACCAGTTCTTGGCAACGTTCAAGGGAATATCAAAGAGACTTCCAACACTTCAATTCTGAAACAACCCTGATCACATCAACGAGTCACAATCGGGTCAACTCACTGCAAAGCAGAAAAAATAAAATGAGCTGCAATGTGAAAGTCTTTAGTGGTCCGGCACACACACACACACATACCATCTTGCCTGGGAGCGTGAAGCAAGAAAAGCTTCAGAGCATCTTACCCTTATGAAACTCTATATGCAAGAAACCTGGATCATGGAATGCAACATTGCCCTCTTGACTGCTACGAGGCTTAAGTTTAATCGGCCTATGCTGAGAGAACGGAAGGGGTAGGACTGCAAAAAAACAGCCTCAGAGCGGCAGATTTTTTTTACTTCCCGGTGAGCTGATGCCCATGTTCCAATCATCCCACAGTCAAGGCCTAGGCCGGCACACCCTCAGAAACCCTGCAGTCACTGCTTGTCGCTCGTCACTGCTAGGTCACGTGTGCCAAGCAAAGGCACACTGAAGGATGAAGTGTGAGGACACCACACACAATCAAAAGAAATGCACCATGTGCAAGTCCGAGGAGAGGGAGAATTGGGCGCTCGTCCTGAGCTGAGTGAGAAAAGAACAGTTGATAATCCAAAGGAAATGTGAATGAACATCTGGAAGAGCAGCAATCTTCGATAAAATCAATTTATAGGTAAACCAGGTACAGTGATAAGTGATAAGTTGTTGTCTGCACAGAGAGAATCAAGCACGGTCAGTGGCTAACTTAAAACTACAGGATTCTTTTGCGATGAGAGATCTGTCAGACAACCTGCTCAAATTCAACTAGCCTTAGCATGTCCCCGCAGCATCTATATAATTACACTATTGCAAGAACATACAACAGCGGTTTCCCTCTCCCATGACCCATATCCAGAATTTGTCTCTTTTCTTATCGTCCTTTCGCTTTGTGTCCTTTCCTTTCTTTCATGTCCGTTCCTCTTCTGCCTTTTTTGATAGTCTCAAGTTCAAGAGATGGATGTCTAGGAACTATTATCAAACAAAACTGAGTAGCCTTTAATTTAGATGGCAGCTAGTGTCATTGTTATCCTGCCCCGGCAATGAACCTGTCTGAGTCTCAATTGGAGTTCTCTTCTCTTCTCTTCTCTTCTCTTTTTTCTCCCTTTTTCCATTCGCTCTTCTGTTTCTTGTGAGAGATTTGTACCTTGCCCAAGACCACCAATCTGCTCATCATAAAGGTGCACACCTCCAAAGGTTTTCCCCTTTGCATCTAGCACTGTCAACTGTGAACGACGTATCAATCATCAAATTTGGTGTCATTCCCCAACTTCCACACAAGGAAAATTCACCGTTCCCTGATGTTTCCTTGTGTGAATTTCCGCCTAAGAATTGCATGGCAAAACTCCCGATCTTGGATGTGCGCGTGTAGGTTCGAGACTTCACTCCCCGATCGACAAATCAGACTTGTGCATTTTTCACATGTACCTGAAGCTGGGCATGTTAGTATGTACTAGGCTTTTCAATCAGTCATCTACCATGTTTGTGGTCAAACATTGTCTTCTCTCCATGGAACTATCACCAATGAAAGCAGTGACCAAACACTCGGTCATCTCACATGCGTCCTCGCTATGCAAACATTCAAAAAGATCTTCCAAAGGGACATTTCCACAAAGTTGCTCGACCCTCAAATGTGACTTTCAACAACTCGAGAGGCGAGAACGAAAACAGTGAGCATCATCAAACTATTGTCTTTGCAGTGAGGCTCCTGAGGGCTGAGTCCGTCCGCACCGAAGAAGGGCTCAGCTCCGTTCTGGTGAGCCTCGGGCAGCAAACCGTCTCAGTAGGCCAGGAAGAATCGACCAGAAGCAGTTGGAACCAAGTTCACAAAGCATGAAATTCATGAATGATGAACTGAGATCCAATCATCAATCAACCATCCATCAAGATTCAAGATTCTCAAGCAAAAGAAGAGAGAGGTTCAGGTCTAGGATCCCTCCAGTCTGAAGCTGTCTGTTTCAGTGGGTGTCTTGACTGCTGCAACTGCTGCAATGACTGCATATTTGAGTGTGGAAGGCACCTCGATCAATACTTGGCCAAGAAAATGCAATCAGGGCACTCGGCCATTTCATCAATGGCCGGCTGAGACCCTGGAATCACTGAACTCCTGAACACCTTGGGGCGATTTACTGATCATGCTGTCAACGAGAGATATTGGAGAGCTGATTCTCTTGTGCTGCCCGATGACATCACAAAAACTCACAAGGCACGTGATGACAACTTGGCGACAGTGCAAAAATGGTCTCTCAACGTGCTCTGCTTGCTGGCCGTCTTCAAAACTCCATCAGGGTGCAGAATGAAGGAATAAGTCTCTTGAAACCAGTTTCAGGATGTTTCAGGTATTTGTTTCGATATCTCTTGAATCATGATTTGTTTACATCAACACCAACACTTGCACTGGCCAAGTCAAACGAGTCAAACCTTGACGAGCCAGGGCCTTGATTGGTAGGAGAAAAATCTGCGCTGGCCCTGCATGGCAAGCTCAGAACCAGACTGATGGAATTCAGAAACTGGAAACCAGTCGTTCAGAAGGTTCACTTACCTTTGGCAGCATTGCTGAGCACTACTGCAGCTTCACTGTACGCAAGCAACATCGGGTTCACCATTCAGAAACCAGCTCAAAGGTGCAATTATCACTATGTTGGGAAGAACTACTTCTAGCGTATAGAATTAAAACATTAGCCACGTGCATCCAAGGATGCCGTGAACCAGAATTCTCTTGACCAAGCCTGGAGCCATGTCCTGGTATATTATTAAGGTCAGTCATTCTGTATTGCAAGCCCGCAAGCCTTCTTCAGGTTCCAAAGTTCCCAGATACGACGAAGGAACCCGGTACGAAGTCCGCCCTGAAATCGTTGGGTCCTCAGGCTCGCGGCAAAGTTGAAGACACTCGGTGCACCTTGGCAGCGCAAATTCGAATCATTTGGCGTCGCTTTGGCTCTTAAGATCAGGATCTACAGCGATGGCTGTCTTTGGGGATTTGATGGGTGTTAACTGTTAGCAGCCCCGAAAGCAGGCCAACCAAGTCTGGTTGGTGCCTGGACTTGAGAACCCATGTTGTAGTAGCTGTTCTTCTTGTTGGTGTTGGTGTTGGTGTTGGTGTTGGTGTTGGTGTTGGTGTTAGTGTTGTTGTTGTTGTTGTTGTTGTTGTTGTTGTTGTTGTTGTTGTCATCGCGGTGGTGGTGGTGGTGGCGGCAGCGGCTGTTGTCACTGTTGTGGTCCTGGTCGTCATTGTCGTCGCCGTCATCATTGTTCAGGCGATCAACGGCCTATGGGGAGTAGGATTTGGTATCATGATAAGGGATTTTCAGACCCAATCAATGATAATCAATGTGCAAAAACAGTAGTCATTAGACTTGTCAGGTCAATGATGCTGTTTCTCGGGCCTTTCGCTTGCCAACCCTCGAATTTAGCGCAGCATTGCTTGAGCGCTTGATCGAGCTTGTATCATGCCATGCTCTGCAAAATGTTGGCCCTTGGGCAGCATGCTCTTCACACACACCCACACCCACATATCCACACCCTTTCAAGAAGAAGGCACTCGCTGAGGAGGCAATGGCACACAAAGAGCGCTTGCTTCACGCAGCGATGTGCGCTGGCCTCGGTCCATGGGGGTGCCAGTGTGGTTGTGCGCACTGTGCCAGCTGAGCCTGAGTCTGACCTGACGGAATCAGGTGATACAGAGGTCCAGGCTGTCGAACGAAACGGTGATCAGATCTTTGAACGTGGCACGCCATGGAGCTACCGGCGAAAAGATCGGAAGGACAGACCTTTCGAAGTTTGTTTTTCTAATTGTATGTTGGTTTCACACATGCATGACTCGTGCTTAAGGCTTAAGTAGCAGGGTTGCGATCTTGGTCGGTCTATATAAGGGTTTTGTTACCTTTATGGTCCATCTCAGAATCTTCTCCACACTTAGAGAACATTGGATCAAACCTCATTGATCTGAGCATCATACAAAAGACGTGCTTTTTTTGGTAGTTATTGGATGTTAGCTTTACATAACAGCTAGCTGAGCTGTTTGTGGTAAACTTGGCTCCAGAGCTTACAAGAAAAGACCCAAAGCAGCGAAGGTTTCCCAAAGACTGCTGTAGGCTTGAGCTGGAGGTCGGCGTGTCCCTTGCGCGCTGATCCACCTTTCACGTCACTACTGAGTACCTCCCTGCCAGTCAAGGTCAAGGGCTGTGAGAGGTGTATTCTCTCATGAATTCAATCCACTTGATTTCCATGTACCCCATGAACGAAACCTGGAATCCAGAACATCTGTTGTTCAAGTTGCACAAGGATCACCGGGACCAATCCCGCACCTAGCTACCACTTCAACGATGCTCTTGGACTTTGGAAAGCATCCCGGATCGAGAAGCCCCACATGTGGCTGTACCTTCCCTGCAAGAAGACTTGAAGAATACAACACATGATTGTTGATTACTCGTATACGATGCATCAAAGCATGAAACCTTGCAATTGTGAATATTACGTTTCGAGTCCTCAGGCACACTGGCCGCACTGATCCCTTCGTGCAGCCCTCAGCTGCAGAAGGAATCTATATACATCTTGCTTAGGGGCTTACAAAGTGAAAGAACGTGAAAGACCCGGCGGAAACAAAAACAATAGCTTCTAAGCTCCACTGGTTCTACAATCCCAGTGTCTCATATAGCCTCCCGTTGGTCCTGTATTTGACTTCTACCCCTGTTTCCTCAGTTTTTTGTGGATTTCAGGTGACTTCTGAGACCTCGCCAGCAGAAGGGCTCGTTCTTGTGATACCGATGCAAAGGTTGTCCTCCCGTTCGCAACCGGACCTGCTCAAGCCATCCTGGCCTTCGCAGAAGGCCCCGCACCATCGCGACCCTGCCCAGGGCCGTGGGGTGTCTTTTGGGGGATCCAAGTTCTAACCCCCAGCTACCTTGTGCTTGCACTATGCGGCAGGTCAGAATTGAAATCAATTCTCCCAGCAAAGGTTTGAAACATGTTCACTTTGGGCATGTATCACTGAGAAGTTTAGCTGCTCATGCTCGAACCTGACATGAGACCGATCTCCGGGACCGGGAGTAAGAACACGTGTAAAATGTTCGACATCTGCCAAACATGCAGAAAATAGCCTGATCAGAGAGAGATATAGATACCTCACCTCTGCCTTCCCAATCCGGAAAGGCCCTACAAAACATACAACTGAGTTCCTGGAAGTAGCTCCATGGACCGATCCTGGAAGTAGCTCCATGGACCGATGCACCCGAAATACAAACAAAAGGAATGAAAAGCATGAGATGATGATAGGTCCAAGACGAAGGATTCGTTGGTTCAAAATCCAACTCAACAGTCCGATTCTTGAAGAACTGCTTCAGCCTTTGGCACTCGACTCAAAAGGACTTCCAAACCCAAAAAGGTTGCTGGACTGTTGTTCAAAGCTCACGTGGGACATCTGAGGACCCAAGGGTCCTTTGTGATAGAACTGTTGTTCAAGCCCATGTCGCGTTGAGTCATGACCGACGCGACGTGCTTGCGTGCTCTGCACCTCCGGACGTCCAGGCACCGCGCAAGTCTCAGCGCTGGGGTGTTGCCCCAAGTCGCCCCGAGCCACACGCTGCAGTGGACTGGTGGACTGAGTGGAACACACCTAAGCTGAAGCTTCAGCACCTGGACGATTGGGTAAAACTGCAACACTGAGCAAACTGAGCGAGAACTAGCTTGACTAGACAGGAATTGAATATTTCTTGGAGCGAGCGTGGGTCATATAGCAGAATTGTCACACAATGTCACTCACATGTCATACTCAAGCCACTAATTATCCACAAAACTCTACAACTTCTGGACTGGATGGAAACGATATCAACTCACCTCTGCTTCTGACACACTTACTTCTCCCTAACCACCCCACCCATCACGACAACGGCTCATTTGTTTCTCTTCATCCATGCAAATGGGGCGCTTTGCTGTGCGCCTTGCGAGTCACCCGAAACGCAGTAGATCACGTCGCAAAAATGACATGTTTGGAGACATTGTCACCTCACAAATTATCACTATGTGCAGCATGTTGGGGTTCTGAATGTCTAACCGACTGAGGTTGGCAGCACTTTGGGCATGTGAGTTTGACCCGCCAGGCATGGCTGGCCAAAAGAACTGCCGCTGAATCCTCGTCTCAGCCCCTCCCTGCTCAACAACACAAAACCTTTCAACACCAACTACATACAGGTTAGCTGGCCATTCTGTACAGTACATGCAAGCTGTTTGTTCAATCTGCCACTCCAATTGTCAAATTGTGGACCCAACTGACAACCCCAATAGCATAGCATCCAATCAAGATCTTGCGTCATTTTTTTTCGTCTGTGGTTCGTTCTGCTGTTCTTTCACACACCGAATATGGAGGACAGTTGTGAAAATCACAAAAGTATAATTATCACAACAAAAGATTCACACTAAGGAAGATGGATGTTTATATATCTATGGGTGCGTAATTCCTATCCGGACAGAAAACGACAAGGACATAAGTTCATACAAGCGCCAGGAAAATGTTCTCACCGACGGAGAACATGTATTGAAGGACGAGCACGTAATTTATACACGAAAGGTGCAATGAATGCAGCTGTCAAACAGGACATACTTTGAGTCTTTGCGCCAGGGACGACACACCTTTGGACATGCAAGCGCATAGTTTATACAAAAGCACGCAGAAAAATAAAGGCAAAAACAAAGAGGATGTTGTACAACAGTAAGCAATGACTGTACGTACATGTATGTGCCAACGCATGACTCATATACACAAGAACGATACAAGAAACGCAGGGCCAAGCAAGCAGTGCTTTACATGTCGAAAACAATTCTCAACCAACACCATTCTTTTTGACATGCTATCACAAAACGTACTTACCAAAACAACTTCACTATCCAAAGTCGGGTCTAAAAACCTTTCGTGCTTGGTGCGACGTTTTTGGCATATATTGTCCGCTGGCGATTGAACTCTTGTGGTGTGTGTGTGTGTGTGTTTGTCAGATGCAAAAATAGGTGTGCGGGCACTCGCACATAAATGTTGGCTATGGGAAATGGACACTGAACAATTTTGCCTTAGGTGCTTTGTGGTCTATGAATAGCAGGTGTTGTTAGCAAAGATGAGACGGTAAAAAAAGGATATCATAAGGGATCATCATGAACAATATGACAAACATGTATATACTGCTACCAAAGGAAAAGACCATCAAGCGCGGAGGCATTATTTATACACGACAGGTGCAAAGAATGCAGTGCTGTTTGTTGTCCGCTGCCTGTTGAAAAGAATTATCACGCTTTGCAAAAGGCAGCACAACAACAAACATCTACATCAGCAGAACATGCATACACCTGCCAACTAATAGTTCATACAAAAACTAAACCACGGATTCCACGTACGTTCTTCCAAAGCGAGGCAGTTTTTTGCATGTCAAATCAGCTTTTTCACGTGCAGTATGTTTTTTCGAGCACCGGCGCAGAATGCACACCAGGTGTATGGACATGCAAGCGCACAGATAATACACGCACAGACTGAGACCGAGACCGAGACGCTATATAAGCGGGACAACACAAAAACATCAGCAAACCACCCCCAAAAATAGAACCCATACACCACCAAAACAAAGCAAAGCCGGCACGCCACCCAAACATGAGCAAAACACCACCCAAACACCGAGACACCACCCAAACACGACCGGGGCACCAGCCAAACATGACCGAGACACTGCCACAACATGACCCAGATACCACCGAAATATGATGCAAGTACCACCTAAACAATACCGAGACACCGGGCCGGGCCGTGGATCCGACGGCGCCCAACCGCCTAAAGAGTGTACAACCTGAAGCTATATACGCTATTGGGGAACTATTGAACTGCACATGTGCATGAAATGGACTCTGACCCTGACTGCATCATCAGCGCCCTCAGATCCCTCACCTTCAGCAGGGCGCCGTGCAGGAAGGTGGATTAGAGGCGCAGAACGGCCATAAAACCTGTCCACGTTGAAGCAGACCGCAGACCATCTGGGATCCATGAAAACAAGCAAGTTGTTCCAGCCATGGCAACTGGCAGGTGTATAGAATATGATATTACAACCTATCAAGTCAAGCCAAAACAGCAGCTAGCCCAGAAATCACATGAAAAGAACTCTCCGATCATACCCCCCCGGCGCAATCGCCCGACAGCAAAGGTTGCAGGAGTGAGACAAAGTCTGGAAAGCCCAGCGGGCACAAAACAAGCGCAGTCGTTTTTTCATATCCTCCATGCTTTACCGCTGGGATCACTTCACTTGCCAGGCAATTTATAGAGTGGGTAAGAGAAAAAAAGAACTCTATACAGTGACTGGCCAGAGTGTTTCTATAGAATGCAGTAGTAAGAGATCAGTTGAGGGATGGACAAGCGATCCTCTATAAAAAAGATAGAACCAGATCTCAGTAGCAAAACACATAGACTACTACAAAATGAAAAACCATATCAACGAAACAAAAAAGTTGGATGTGAAAAACCAGTTAAACATACATCGAGACCTGACTATAGTAATTAAGATGTAGATATCGAGCTCCAAAGGTGGCAACAACGGGGGACGGCTCGAAGAGACTACTTCCAAGACTCCGTTCAGAGTTCTAGAGCTCCCCCGCTTGGGGAACAGCAGAGACACAGGGCAAACCACAAAGGTACACAGGGTGATCTTTAAAACATCCACATACGTATAATTATTAACAACCGTATATATCTTTCCTTCTTTTTGTTTCTTTGCTTGAGCGATTGGGATTTTAAGGCAATTTGCGAAGATTCAAGGAAATTTGGGGAAGGGTAAGGAACTTGCAGGATATTTGCTAGATAGTTGCTGAATGCTATTTGGTAAAAATCTTCAAGATCACGCTATTCCCTTGTGATTGAGTGCTATGTGGCGCGTGCTGAACGCTAGTTGCTAGTTACTGCTAGTTGCTGAGTGCTGTCACACATGTCAACTGTCAACCCCTAAATTCTCTATTAATACAAAATGCTTTGTTAGGTCCAAATGTTCTCACAACATAAATACTATAAAACGCCAACCCAGATCTTTAGCACCACATAAGCAAAGTGCATGCGGCAGCTCTCCACTCCTCTATAAAATGCTTGGCAATGGTTCACAGGCATGCCAAGAGAGGCCACCAACACAGACAGAAGCCAGCTCTATAGAATGCTGTCAAAGCTTACGGATCACTCTCTACAAAATGAGGCTCCAAAAAGCATTTTATTTATAGTGTCAAATGATCGTCATTTTATAGAGGGCCAAGCACGGAGGATGTCAGAATGGCATCCACAAATACACACAAGGTAAATCGACGATCGCCCTGTTGTATATGTCTGTGTGTCTGTTTTAGACGAGAGAGATCTTTTTGGAAAGCTTGCTTAAGGGCTCAAGGGCAGCCTGCAGCTTGCGCGCCGGCAAGGTTTCAGCTCAGTGACAGTGACAGACCTTGGCGCAACTGCTTGATTCGCTTGATCATGAACAAAAGGCATGAAGCGACGCACCACCAACAAATCAAATGCGTACCTGTTATATACCTGATAGCCGGCTTTCTCCGCCGGAAGTGAGCCATCTGTGGATCCAACTTTTTGTATGCCAAGGATTCTATGAGAATCGTGACACGACAAGGAAAGATTGATTGTAATGGGGATCCACGAATGAGCCCGTTTGATTCGACTTGTTCTTCAGCATTGAAGAACTTTGGCCAAATTGACCGTCTTCATAGCAACACTACCGACAAACGGGCTTTTGACGTTCATGAAAGCCCATCACATAAGCCAGCAAAACCGAGGATAAAGTGATGCCTTGATGCAGCTCATCCTCTTCCCCAAGCAAAAGTCCACATCATCTGGCCAAATGCTCTCTAAACCACCCACCACCTAGGTAAGGGCTAGCGTTAGACAGAACCAAACAAGAAAATGGGTATCTATCTGCAACATGGAGGAATGAGTGTGGTCTCTTAGAAAAATCCAAGTAATGATTTAAACGAGCATGGCGGAAAGGTGGATCTTTGCTTGAGATGTGTTCCCGTCTGGCAAAGCCTGTCCGTGTTGCCTGTGAGTCTCAAACCTGTAAAACACAACTGCCAAAATGTGTTGCAACTCCAGGAGCATTCTTTCCTGACTTCCAAGGACAAAAAAGCTAGGCTAACAACCTCCTGCCTGATCAAGGCCTGATTGACTCACAAACGACAAACGGAGACGATGCGCTCAGAGTACTCACGATACTTCTGGACACTTCGCTGCATTCCGTGCAAAATGCATGGCAACACTACTCAGGAATTTAGTTGCTGCTCAAAATGCAAATGCCTCGAGTTTCTTTTCGATGACATGCCGGTTGTTGAAGGCGTAGATCAGCGCAGTAGACGCCAGGGATGCGATTGCGGTGAATTGTGCCATGGTCAACTCCATCCCCAAGGTTCTAATCACTAAGGCAGAATCCAATCTCAGTCCTGAGCTAAGTACTGTCTGCAAGGTTGGGCTTGCTTCTATTCTACCCATCTTGGCGAGGATTCCTTCTGGGAGTGTCGAAGCAGGCTAAAAATCTTTGAATAGTCTGTTGTCCGGTTGGGTGCTGGAGAAGAGGAGAGGCCAGTGCGGTAAGAAAGAAGGTGTGGGATAAGATTGCATGAGAGTACCAGTTGGGAAATGAACTCTCACTGACATGCTCCATCAGCCAGAAAAAAATAAAAAACATCATCAGCCCTGTGGGAGAGGATGAGATTTGTGGACAGCTTCGAGTGAGAGTTAAAGTACCGGGCTCAATGTGGGTCACGAAGCGGATATTCAGAGTTCTCTGGGAAACGAGGTACGGGTTGGTGGTGGGAGGACATGAGTAGAAAATACACGGTGGAGCTGGACTGAGCGACGAGAAGAGATCAAAAGCTTTTCAGACTTCAACAAGGCGGCCTCTACTTCTGCTTCTATCTCTGCTATGAGGCTACCTAAAAACCAAATCGGCCCGCCAGCTTTCCAAAAATGGCCAGTACTCTAAACAAGTTGTACTATTGCAAAGGCATCCGACACATCGGCTCTTACAAGACTTTTACGATAAAATACAGTGTGCTTATGGATTCGTTTTGCGCTGCGGAGCCGCAGGCAATTGTTGAACCCCCTGCAACTGACATCGTGATCAAACAAACATCAACCAACTGGAAGCTCCAAAGAGGTCGCTGAAACAGAGGTATCCCTCAAAAACTGTGACCATCTAGTGTATTCCAGGCACCCTTGTGGGAGAGAGACGCTTCTTGGCATTCGGACCCCTCTTGGGCTTCACAAAAGCCTTACCTTACCTGGCTTGCCGAGAGTCGCTGGGCAATGTCAACGGTCAGATCAATCGCTGATTTGGCTTCTTTGATCTTTGCTGTGAGCTCACGTTTTGTTCCCTAGGCTCAGCATCGTGGTGTGTGTAGGGGAAAAAACAACCTGATGGCAATGAGGAACATATTGAACATGCGCTCAGCGCTCGCTTCAAGATGCGGAATACATTGGAACTCTGAACGAACGAGACTTAAAACCAAATCTTCTGGGAGACAGTGAGGAAATTGATCAACACGACAACCTCGCGGAATTACAACCAGCATCAAGTAGCTACCCTTCGGAATCGCATCTGTGCAGCCCTAGATTTTATCCAGATATAAAGTACATATAGTATAATTAGTTGTGTCAGTGTATTTGATCAACTACGGAAGGAAGTTGCTGCCAAGAAGCTAAAGTTTTGGCCTTGCCAAGTTCCCTCTCCAGCTTGTGAAGGTATGCCCGTGATTCGGTCGCATGCCCCCAAAGGAGGTTGATGGTTTCCCGGCCCAACATGTTCGCCCTGAGACCCACAAGCAAAGGAGGCACTGAGAAAACCAAAAACGCGATGAAGAAGACCATGGTCGCACCAAACAAGACCTTTGATGTACTGACTCTGAAAATGTTTGGGGGAACCGCTGAACAAAGCAAACAGAACCAATCAAAAGACCAAGAAAATTCCA
The DNA here is from genome assembly GCA_963970005.1 of Durusdinium trenchii. NCBI lineage: Eukaryota > Dinophyceae > Suessiales > Symbiodiniaceae > Durusdinium > Durusdinium trenchii. Next base: position 318,665 of record CAXAMN010021562.1, on the reverse strand, counting down.
GAAAACGGCGCTTCCTTCTTGAGAATTCCGAAGGCACTCCAGGCTGCCACAGAGGATCGATACCATGCCAGACGAGCAATGACGACATGCCCACGACGGTCAAAACATTATGTGCAAAACCAACCTCCAAGGGAAACTTCACGCGTCTAGCACTTCCAATGAACAAGGCATACAGCTCGTACCAGGCTACTATGTCATCAATATTGCATACGCGTATGTAGGGAACGCACTCTGCTTGGGCAGCACGCTTCCCCATCAACATCGAATTAAGCACCCTAAAGGACCTGGCCATACTAGAGAAAAGCATCTGCAATTGCGTAGGGGCGACACAGCCCAACAGCCAGCCTGTCTGTCCAAGAGTAAGCATGAAGATGACTGCCACAACTTTGCACCATGTGTTGTGGGGCAGGAACGATCCTCCCCCTCCGCGTCGTAGCAAACCGGGAAAGAGCGCCCCAAAAACGAACAAGGCAATTGACAGCAAGATCAGAAGAAGACGTGCTGCGATACCGATGTAGTGGAGTGGACCTTTTTGAACAGCTGGCCAGCCAACCAGCATCTGCTCTGCCAGCACCACCAACGGCATCTTTTTATTTTCAAACGCCGTGCGATACACTGACATAAAATCCTTTGATATAATATCCTCTGTAGGGTTTGTAGAGTCTGTGGGATCAATTCTCATCTCCAGTTCAGTTGGGAAGGCCTGGATACGACGGAGGTGGCGCAGCAAGGACTTGTGTGCAAGGTGACATAGGCGTTCTGACAGCAACATGGATTCGTATTCGATTTCCGACTCAAACACGCGAAAGTAAACCGACTGCATCTTGGGAACTTTGAGCACAATAAGGATTCTTTGGAGGGTGTGCTCGGAAAATATGCTGACATGGTCCCTAGATTGCTCATCAACAGGCTCCTTTGGTGAACCTTTCGCACATGCTCGTTCTCTGTTGCCAGCGAAGCGGCAACAGCCACTGTAGGGACCACGAGAATCACAGTAGTCGTTCACTTGACCAACCAAATCCTTCCAATCTTTTGGATGCAAGTCCCGTGCTGCTGCAATTCTCAATGAAGTACCTAGTACAAGCCACCTTGGGAGCAACACTTCAGTGGCAAATATCTGTCTTCCATCCTCACCTGCCAAACACCATGCTATTGTGCTCACGTTCACGTAAATTGACGAACCAAAATCAAATACAGCCACCCTCAAAGAATCATTGGATTTCAATCTGTCTGCAATGCCTTCCCAGTATTTGCCACTCTGGCATCCAACTCTTGCACTCCACAAGGCATGAAATGCACACCAAACTGGATACACTGGATTTGTGATCAAAACAAGAATATTTGCAATAATGGTATACAAACTGGGTTGAAAATAGTCATTGTGATAGCCATTGCAGTCATCCAAGAGCTTCTGCATGTCCAGGTCCTGGCCCGCTTGCAGGAAACAATTGTTTTCTGATGGTTGGTTCCAAAGGCTCTCATACTAAGCTATGTCAAATTAGTGTATCATTTCACAAATGCATTTAATTCTATAGGTATTCCAGGTTTGAGCCAGCAATTGACCTGCTGCGCCGCCTGCATAGGAACTAGGGTCTTTGTCTTGGTACTGCACGCAGAAGAGGAATCGTAATTACGGGTGAACCTAGCCCAAGTAGAATGTCCCGCTGCAAAGGTGGAATAGAGGAACCATATTTAAAAACAAAGTGTTCCGAGGGCTTTTCAAGGCATTTTTGAGGTTGTAGTCCTGGAGCTGACCGTGCAGAAAACCGATATCCAAACAAAAACCTGTCATACTAAAACTTGTTTTCCTTGTACTCTATCTGCTACACTTTCTCATACATGAATGTGGCAATCTAACGTCTAAACGCCGTATGGAGTGTCCTGCTGTTCAGTCTCCACGCGACGTTTGCCTCGGCGGGCTGGCTTGGGCAACGCATCATGGTAAGCAGGCGGAGTAGCACCAAGTATGTAAAAGGTTAATTACACAGATTATGCATGTTCCCTTGGCCAAACTTATAAGGACATGTATTTGTAGTTTTACACGAACAACATCGAACAACTGACACCTGAAATGATTATAATAATGCATGCCTGCAAGTTCTACAGCGCTACAGTTCGTCCAATTCCACAAACGAAATTGACAGATGGACCGACACCACAAAAAACTGTTAGTTTCATCTCCGCCTTCGCTGTGTAAGACTAACCTGTAACGTACATCTGGTAATCAGGAAAATGATGAACCGAAACGTTTGACCTATGTTGCTTGTGCGTCCTTCCTTGCCTCTGACATCTGCATGAAACCATTTGAAACCCATATGCAAGAGTGCACAGCAAAGAATGGTCACCGCACTAGCTGTACTGTATAAAGTTAAATGTCCACTTGCAATTTGTCCACTGGTCTTCAGTGTTTTGTGGACAATAGACATGTGTCATTTTTTGACTGTTTTGGGGAAATTGAACTGTATTATTCGGCTGAAAAGAGTTCTCCTATATTCGGATAACGGATACATTCAGCACAACTATCGTCCATCCAGAGCTTTCACTTGTATCTTTCGTGAATCCAACCTGCCATGGACCGCAGCTGCTGAGTCATAAGATTCCACCCCCTGCGTTGTGACTACGTTAAAGCAAAATAGCCAGCCTTTGTCTCGGTTTGCCATCCATTCCTTTCATGGACTTCAATGGGCTTCGAGTCTGATTTGAACTTTGGAGTTCGGAGCTTGTGAAATTTGGCTAAAATCGGTCCGCATTGATGGACTCAGGCCTCTTCAAACGGCCACGACTTGCACTTTGTTGTCCCTCAGGATGCCCGGACTGAGCACAGAGAGCGCCCTCGTTGTCTGGCCAAGCCGTGATCATAAGTTTGCAACAGTCTTCTTAAACTTCTGAAAGTCTAGAAGCTCATCCTGAAATTCTCACAACAAGGCTGGCATCCCTGTTTGAGAGGTGGCAGCTCCAGAGTGCGAATGGAATATCTGGACCTCTCTTGAAGTGGTTACTTATAATCGAGGCGGTGACGCTGGATCAGTTGTGATCAAGGTGATGCAACTGAATTGAACGGCAATGAAGCGTGACACAGCTAGTGACAATCAAACAAGCAAGGCAGGTGGCCAGTTGGTCATCCTCACAACGAAAATGAAATCCCCTGAAAAAGGTAAAAACAATCAAAAGTAAAAAATCTTGGACTTTTCACACTGTTCGGCTGGACATGTTGATGTGTTCTTTCTTTTTCGGATTTAAATATGGCTGTTCGTTAAGTGTCTAACCTTTCACATGTTTCTACCTCTTGATGTCCAACGCAATCAACAGTATAACTCTTAAATCAATGTTGTGCGCTCTTGGAGTTTTCACACACTTCCACTTTTTAGATTATTGCCTGCCAAGCACATCACTCTTTGCACGTATCACCGCCCTCCGACTTTTTGACTGTTTGTGCATGTTTCATCATGTGTCCACTTTCGGATTCAGCAACCAGGCGCTTTTCAGGTCCGTGTGAAGTTTTCAACTTAACTTTGCAGTTCTTTTTGGAAGCAGGTTGTAAACTGATTTGCAGTCTTTGGCTTGGTCACTTCTAACTACAGTGTTTACCTGGAGCCTAGAGCTTCTTTTGACGTATGCATTTAAGGCGCGCCTGAAAACACAGGGCAGCCGCAAAGAAAAAAAATCGACTCCGTTGTGTATGCCTTGGCAAGCTGATTGCACGCACCAACCATGACCTACGCTGGGGTTCAGTAAGTGACATGGCCCGAATGCCCGACGAGGATGAAAGGCCGTAATCATGTGAGCGTTTAAATGTCTCTTTACCTCACGACCAGCACAAAGGCCATAATTATCTCAGACACTAGAATCAGAACCTAAGTAGTCTCAACATGTCTAAACGCTGTCTCCTGCTTTCTTGCGCTGTAATTCAACTCTCTTTAAGTGTTCACGTTCTACTTGCTGTGTTTGTTTCAAGTGGGCACGTCACTTGGCAAAGCTCCACTAATGTAGCCAGGATATGAGGTCTGACCAACCTCACGCACCTGCTTTCTTTCAAGCTTTGATGACAACTGTTGTGTCGAATTCCTGCGATTCTAAGTACTAGTAGAGCTTAAGTTGTCTCACACGTTGTTTTGCAGTTTAGGAACAATTTGCTTTGCGTCGAATGATGTATGACAAATGGGTTAAAACATTTCGGATTTCTCACTGCCAATGATGGCTCCTTCTGAGCTTTACCAGAAGTGTATGTGCATTTGATCTGTCGTGAGAATCTCTCCAAGTAGGTCACGAAGGACTTTCGGTACCGGGACTTGCATGTCATCTGGGCACGTAATATAAACACTTCACCAACTTGATGGTTGTTTCTTTCCAGTGGATTTTGGCCCTCAGGGACTCAGGGGCCTTCAAAACCTAAGTTTAGGGCGCAATCCCTGTATCGAAAACCTGCACTATCGGGGACGATCAGCCACCAAATGGATCTATATATCCTGCTTTGGCCCGGCGGCGCTTCACCTTCGAGACCTGCTTTGAGCTGTTGGGCATACACTGCACTGATTGCGTCTCATCTCCATGTGCAAACACCTGAGTAGTGACTCGTGGCCTAAACTTGGGTGTATGGGAAGCCAGCCACAGTACCCAGAAACAATGTGCTTCCACGTTTCTATCAACCGGGCTGCTTCTCAAGAAACCATTTTCGGGGTTGTCGAGCAAATCACTTGACTTAAGAATACTTAAGACTCTAAAAGTAAAACTTGCTGGTACATACGTACTGCTCTGTCAAAGCAGCTTGCTTCTTTCAACCGTATTTGAAGCTTTGTCAACCTTCATTAAATACAGTGCTACAGGCTTACAAGTTTACAAGCAAACCAGGTTGTCAAGTTGCGCAAAGAAAGGGGAAAGCAACAATAGAACAACCCAAGCAGCCGGGCAAGCGAACCCACTAATGCTCAACGCATTCAGCTGACAATTTGTTGAAAACACAGAAACCCAGCTCAGAGAGATTACTTCATTCGTGCCTGCGGGAGAACGCCCTCCACGTCTATCTGCTTAAGCTCTTCACCAGATTCATCATCCTCAAAGACCTGTGTCCGGATCTTGGAGCCTTTCTGCATTGCAAAGGAGCAAGACCTAAAGGCCGAAGGCCGCAGCTACATCGCATAGGTCCAAGAGTGGTTTGGATGTATTGGTGATATGGCTGGCTTTGTAGTGTGCCTTGACTTTGATTTTTCTGGTCGCATCCGTCTCCACACAAGCTTCTTGGGCCAAGTCATGGCCAACAACAGCAGGACGCTGAGAGACAAGGGACCTTTCTGGCAACCAGGCAAACCATATTAGCTAACTCTTATAGTCAAACTCTCAAACTTGGAAAGCTCCGGCCCACTACACTGGACAAATCTACGGCAAAGTGACAGTTTGGTTCCATTCTCAATCTACTACTGCCACGGGCATATCTGTCCCTTCTGGCAGACCCCTCTTTCAAGACCCTTGAAGTCTGGAGAAGGTAGAATGAGAACGCAAGATTCGGCCTGAATGTCATGGTGCAATTGTGGTTGAAACAAGTATAATATATATATATGAGCATGGATGACCCCATCATCCTACTAATATACAGGGCCCTGAAAAAACTCTGGTTGTGTTTTACTCACGACGGATACAAAGGGAGTCGCTAAATAATACGTACCAAATGGGGTACCTGGATTGGGGGCCCTCCATGATGCTGCTCGCAAACATGTGTTGGTTTTAAATTAAATTGTGCGAGTATGTTGATTGCTCTTTGCAGAGCTGGAGCCTCTGGCAATGCGGTTCTTCCTTGACATGCTGAAATAGATTTCTTTATGGAAAGCAAGCATATATATATATATGTCTCCTATTCTCTCTACGGCGAACTCCCTTTTTCTCAGGAGTGCCTCACAGTTGCTAGTGAGGACACGGCGCACTTGGCCGGTTAACCTCGTGAAACTGTTTGGCCCTTCTCGGCCTCCGGCACATCCTCAAGAGGATCTTGCCTTTGGAGCTCATGAGCTCTGCACTTCTCTGCAGGAAGAAAAAGAAAGACTAGGCCTCACCTCTTCCGCTTCCTGCATCCCTGGCGAAGCCGCAAAAATTCAAGCCTCCACGCCTTCACTTGCGCGCGCTGAAAGGCGGTAAAGTTGACTTGCGCCAGTTGGAAAGTGCCTTCGCCCACATATGACATATTGCTTTGCGGTCTTGCTGCAAGACCACCGCCCCCGAGCTACTGTAGCATCCACGCTCAACGTGGATTGAAAATGCCATGTCGCACCACCCCTTCTGAGGGAGTAAGGGGTATAGTCATCTTCAGCAAATCCAAGGCGACATAGCAGTTTTGCAAAAAGTTTGCGGAAGCAGTGCCGGCCATGGGGCCAGAGCAAAGACTTCTCCTGTGGCCGAAGGACAGAGGTGGCATAGGTAATCAGTGCATCATCCAGCACCAACAATTCCCTTGAGAGGTTTTGCTACCCGGGATGACGAGGCTCGTCCCTTTTCCTTGCCGGTGTGGGACCACATGCTGGTGCGAGAGGGACAGCATCTCGCTAGTGCGCAACAGCGCATTGAAACCTAGGGCAATCAGCAGGGCGAACTCTGGCTGCTGTTGACTGTGGGCTAATCCCATGAGAGCTTCAACCATTTCCCAATGGGCTGGCACAGCCCTACTCGGTGTGTAGCAGCGCTGCCAATTGCGAAAGTATTGACTGGAGATCGGTAACTCCAGCCTCAAGGCAGGGTGAAACCGTTTTATTGCCGACAGAAGGTGGCCTGAGAGGCTCGCCCTCCTGGTAAGATTGATCAATGAATTCTGCAACCTGGTTGTCTAAACGGGGTGGCTTTGATATATTCAGCTTTCGGCGCTTCACATACTCAGAAAACGGTCCAGTGCAGCTCGGTAGGCCCGCAAGGTCCGGGGGTGTAGGCCTGCAAATTGCAAGCTTGCTTCGCTACCCTTCACGCGCTCGGCTTGCCTTGTCCGCAAAGTTCCATCGGCTGATGGTCCAGAGCGGGAACATGTAGCTGTCAAGGGCTAAAAGGTAAGCACTACACCTCCGGGCTATCTTGTTCAACCTGCGTGAGCTGCTTCTCCCTATTGCGAGTACTCCTCGGGAGACCATTGAATCCAACACGTGGAAAAACCTGTAGTGTTGCTTGGACCGTGCGCGCGCGCGCGCGCCTCTTGAGAAAAACTGCCGCTGCCAGAAACTCTAATTCATTCATGTGAGCTTCCTGGCGCCATGCATAGGACATTATTGTCCTCCATTGCCACCTCATTGCTAAGTACGGTTGCTCATGCATCTGTGGGCCTTCAGCCCCCTCCACCTCGAGGAACAGGCGGACGTCGCTTCCTCGGTAAGTCGGCTGTCTCAACAGCGCTCAAATGCTCCTTCTCCTGGCCCTTGACCATGTAATGCTCACGTAGGGCCAGACTCGCTGCCATAGGCCCAGCCACGTCTGATTCTGCCAGGCGGTTAGTTGTAGGCCTCTCGGGCCTCTGTCACTGCAGCTTCAAATTGCCCATCTGCTTCGATCTGGTCCTTGACTGCACGGGCATACGCCATGCACATCTCCCATGTCCCATGGATATTCAGCCTCCTCTTCAGTGTCAAACCGAAGAGTGCCGTCGGGCAATTCTTCCACTTCATAGGTTCGAAGACCAGCGTGGCCAGGGCAGTCCATTGACAAATGCCGCGGGAGCGAGGGAAGGTCACTCAGCACTGCAAACCACTTCTCTCTCTCTCTCTCTCTCTCTCTCCACCGAAGCAGCAGTGGGAGCCCACTGAATACCGCATCCCGGGCCACTCCTCCATGTCTTTGACCAGTCTGAATTAACTCCCACATCCAGGACCTGCGGGGATGCTCAACCGACCAATAGCATCGAGTGCCCCGGCGGTCCTCTGTGCCGCGCTTCAATGCCTTCTTCAGCACCATTTGGTTGGAGCGGCGGACTCTCGCTTTCGTTTCCGCCTTGAGCCACGGAAAGCCCAGACGCGACGGGCGTCCCGAACAGGCTGCGGACCCCTAATCTGTCTCCCATTCCGGACCGGAGAGTAGTGGGGCGTGCATTCTGGAGCCCAGTGTTCCACGGCTAAACATGGGTCTTCCATGAGTTCTGCCAGCGTGGCCTTGCCCTCTGCGGTGAAGAAATTGTCACCAAAGAACCAGTCATAGGGCGGCTGGACCTCGATCTTGCCCATCATCGCCACGGCATGCGTGACTGAGTGGAGCTCGCCTGCCCGCGAACCTCTCTCCGAACTTTGGGACTCTCCATGATCTCCAGGGGCAAACTTCATCGCCTTCCCGATGAGTGAGGACACAGGATAGGGAGCACAAGGTGGCTCCACACAAGGCTCGGCCTGTGGGTTAATGGGCAGCAACTCGTCGCCCCGCACTGCTTTAGATGATTTCTCCTCGAGAGGCACTCCTGCACGGGTTCCCAACTGCGCCAGGCGACTGAAAGGACTTGCCCAGAAGAGACCTCCACAGGCCTGCAAACAAATCCACTGGCGATCGCTTGCTTGCTAGGAAGGCTCTCCACCCTTCGGGGCTCGGGCACTCAGGCTCCGGTGAATGCTGCTCTGAAGGCTTTGGCGGACTCAATCCTTCTTCTCCCTCTCTTTTTCCCCTCCTTTGCTTCAGGCCGAGGAGATGTTCCCGGTTCATGAACACCTCTTCGTCTCTCTTCAGCAGCCCTCCTGCGTCGGGACCTAGAAGCTCCAGGTACTGCGCTGCTTGCCAGTGCCCGTCGTGGCAGCTCTTCTCTATTGCTTTCAGGCGCTGGCCCAGGAGATCTGCTGCGTGCGCGGGCAACTTTCGGGGCTAAGAGGTCCAGGGCTGTGCACAATGCGCGCATCTCCCGGTGAGCTCGCATGCCCAGCCTTGTCCCCAACTGCGGCACCATCATCGTGTGAAAGTAGTGCACCGCTGCCGGCGGGGTCATCTCCCCCTGCTCTGCTGGGTTCGCGCCCACAGCTCCCTGGGCCCCTTCTGCCTGCATCTTCAGGAGTAACCTTGAAGCCAGGCGGCCCGGCGTCTTCTTCGCGTACTGCATCAGCTTGAGCTGATTTGATGCCTTTGGAGCTGCGGGGGCTTCGCGAAAAACTGTCTCGGAAGCGCTGGAGGTCTCACCTTGGTACCTCACGATATCGCCCCCGCCAAAGGGCCCACGATCTTTTCGCCCCTTTGCTGCACGTCCTCCCGGACTGGCGTCTCCACACCGGTTGCCTTCTTACGGCCCCGGTCACCTGCACCTTCTTTCTCTCCTCCCCTGACACTTCTAGGGGAGAGTGAGGCTTTGCGCTTCTTTTTGTCCTTCTTCTTCTCTCTGCCACCTGCTTCACCTTTAGCTTTCTTCTTCTTCTTTTTCTTTTCCCCTTTGGAACCCTTTGACTTGGCTCCTTTGGGGGCTGCCTTCTTGCCTGTGAGCTCTTTCTCCAGCCGCTTGACCATCTCCATGGCCTTCTGCAGCTTGGCCTTTACTTGCTGCTGTATAGTGGTTGCTGCTGTTGCTGTGCCACAGTTGTTTTGGCATTCATTCATTAATTTGTCAATGGTTGCTCTTGACAAATTGACAAGATGAAAAGATAAAGTCTAACAATTTCATCTAATTTTTTCGAAGTGATATCTTGTTTAACAATTTCATGTAAGTTTTGGGAAGTGATATCTTGAAGACTGAACATGAGGGAAAAGATAGAGTTTAACAATTTCATGTAAATTTTGGGAAGTGATATCTTGAGGTAAAGGATAGAGTTTAACAATTTCCTTTAAATTTTGGGAAGTGATATCTTGAAGACTGAAAATGAGGGAAAAGATAGGGTTTAACAATTTCGTGTAAATTTTATACATGGGGAAGTGGTATCTTGAAGACTGAAAATGTTGGTTTCAAATATGATATGCTCCGCACATCACTTCCATGAGTTTCAAGGCGCATTACAAGTCAGAGAAGGCCCGACGAGACCCGGCGGATTTTTGCTGGGTCTTGTCGGGTCTTGGTTTAAAACTTCGTGTAAAAGTTCGGGCTCAAGCATGACGAGTCGCGCCGCAGTGACCATCATTGATGCGGGATGGACGGGTGCTGAGCTGGCAGTGGTATGGGGCTGGATGTTCTTCCTGCTGGCCCTCCTGCAGTGCATCTGCTGGGTCGGAGTCCGTTTATGGCATCTTCCGCGGCAACCAGGAGAAGTGGCGGAAGCAGAGAATGTCCAGCCAAAGACGAGAGAGGAGATAGGAGTGCAAACCGCAGACGCTTCACCAATACAGCGGAGGAACAAGATCCCCACTTCCCTCAAAGATTTCCCGGAGGCAAAGAAGGCCCAAGCGACTTTAGCAGCCATTGTCTCAGCGACATGGAGAGCCACTTCGAAACCGAGCAAACGCGAGCACTCAGGGGGTCCCGCCACAACTGAATGGGCCTCCTGATGATTGGACGTGGCATCAGGTTCATCGAGATGGAATTCTTGAAGCGCAGCCCACTTCTGGCCCCTGAGCGTTGCGGACTGTGGGACGTGAGCAATGCGCCAATTAAAAGACCCATTTGCAATCAAATTGACATATATCACCAGCCGCCACCAACTTTCATGTCTGTCTACCCGCCGGCCGTTCGACGTATAACCGCAGCCGCAGCCAACTTGTATACACGTGTGTAAATTCTACGGCAACTTAGATTAATCATCAGTCTACTATTGTGTACGCCTCATTCTTCTGCCCGACGTTCAAGACAAATAAGCCACAAACAAACAATCAAGTTCACTGCACACTTGGTTTACCCGGCCCGCCGGCCCGACGGGTTGATGCCAACGCGTCACCTCAAGGCCAACCGGTGAGTCGCAGGGCTTCAGGAAGTGAGTCGCATGTTTGAAATCATGCGGCGTGTTGGCGGCATGTTTGCATGTTTGGCTTCAGTGGCAGTGGGGCTCAAGCTTTTAGGTCCTAAGATGGCCATGGCACGAACCAACCAGGCACCTTGGCGAATGACAAGTTATTTTTGCTTAGTTCTATTATTGTAATGTTTGCGTGGTCGATCGCCCTGGCCAATTCATTATTAAGTGGCTTTGTCCGAAGTCTCCCAAGGACCTCAGCGCGCCGGCGCCGGCGACATGGGCCGGCAGCGTGGGCCGGCAACGTGCGCCGGCAACGTGGGCCCACGCTCCGACGCCGAAAGCGCACGCCTTGAAGGAGATCACCAACAACCAGGAGGCTCGCTATTTTGGGCTCTTTTGGTATTTGTGTTTTGGAAGTCTGTTATTCCCAAATAACTTGGAACAAGGACCAGCCTCAGCATGATTATCGGCGAGCTGCCGATCACAGAGAGACTCGGGAAGCGGAAGTTGAGAGTACAGAGGACGCTGATGCCAATGCACATGATAAGATGCTGCCTGGAAGCTCAAGGAAAGCAAATGGGAGACTTGGAATATACTTTGAAGTGTTTGTTCTGTGCGAACATCTAGTGAATCTAGTGATTGAGTTTTGGCTCTATCGACTTGAACTTCACCTGAGGATGACGAGCGGATCATTGAGCGGGTGGATGAGGCGAAGCGTTTGCTGTTTACGATGGCCGCTGAAATCGATACAGACCTGCGGAGGCTCCATGGAAAGCATTGTTCACCTTGTCTGGACAGTTGCCTGGAGCCGTGCAAATGCGCTAAGATCCGCTGAGATCGATATCAGAATAGACTATGTGTTTATTATTTAATGGAGAAAGAAAACTACTGAAGAATCCAAGGGTCTGAAGAATGCTAGCGATGAATCCAGGGCCAGGATGCCTGGGTGGGAAAAACGGTATCATTAATTCTTGCTCTCTCCAGGTGCATGGCGTGGGCGCCTTCGCGGCTTTGAAGCTGCTTGAGGCAAGCGCAGCCGAGCCAGCGCCCAACGCCAATGACGACCAGTAAGCTGTGAAGGAGCGCGAACCGATCTAGACCTAAGTGGAACAACCTTCCGCGTCTTATGATAGTGTGATGTCTGTCTTTGATGTTCATTGATGCTGTTTCATTGGATGTTTGGCGTCAACCTTGTTATTGAAGTTTATAATCTATATCGTCAAGCCGACCAATTGAATAAGTTTGCGCCGGGTTCTGAGAATGAAATTGCGAAGTCAAACTCATTTAGCTTTGTTTTTTGATCGCCGACCCCCAGGAAATGTCGCCGTAGAAGAGCAGTAGAAAACAGACCTGTGGAAGAAAACAATTTTCCACATGCCTCCTTCAGACCTGTGGAGTCACAATTCCTCCTCTAAGAACTGCTTGTCGTTGTTCCATGACCTTGGGAAGCGCCGGGCCCGGCACCTTTTGCACCGCAGGGACGCACAGTCTGTGGACCACTTGGAACCATCAATGGCTTTTTTAAGAATCGCATTGTTCATCTCCTGACTTGGCAAGCGCCGGGCCCGGCACCTCTGCTGTGTTCAGACACCTACTGCACTTCAAAAGTCGATCAAAAAACTGCTCAAGGCAACACCTCTGAATCCAAGGGTCACACACACACACACATGAGAGCATACATATACGCAGGAGACCGGGAACGGGACTTCTCAAGTCACAGAATGTGTTGCCAAAAGCTGGAAAGGCGCCGGGCCCGGCGCTTCTCAAGTCACAATGGACTGAAGGAAGGCTTCTCAGACGAGGCGCTGTGATTCCTTTGTGTTCCAAAAGGCAGCGCATCGCAGCAAAGCATTGGATCAGACATGGGGTAATGCCACTCTATAGGCGACGTTCGACAAGGTGCCGGGCCCAGCGCTTGCCAAGTCACGAAATGAAAGCGATGGTCCAATTCCGAGTGCCCTAAACACATGCAACGACCATTCTTCATACGTTGCCCAACGAAGCTACGGAAGTTCGGTGGAAGGGTTCATGGACGCATGATCCTGTACCTGCTTTTGTTGAACTCATCAGGCTGTTTCAGGATGATACAGGTCTGCAGTCATGCGTGTGTCCGACCGGCGTAGACCGCTCAAAGTTAGGTTAGACCCCTTTCCACTTAGGATCTTGGCTACCAAGCTTTGATGGTGGCACTCCTTCGTACGTACATATATCTCCAGTGTGTCTCCCTTGTGTGCTCCCATGGCCCACACGCACACTGTCGCATACTCTATCACATATCTGCTCTCGTATGTGTGCAATTTAAATGCGCTTTCATACTTGGACGCGCTCCCATATATTATGTTCTGGTTGGCTCTGGCAGGGCCGCTCAGACGAGGGAGTCCTTTGAACGCGGCGCAGGCCAGCGGTTAAGGGTGCATCACTTGGGAACACGTACGGCGGTGATCCTTTTAAAGCGTTAGGTCGACCAGCTTTGAGCGGACTACTCGTTCAGATGCACAGAATTGTGGGGTGATGTGTTTTGCGGAATGTTTGCTTTCAATCTAGAAACATCTAAAGTCTAAAGCAACATGTGCTGAAGCCATGTCTCGGGCTCAGGTTGGAATGGATTGGCACACCCGTAGCTGACGGTAAGTTGCAATTTCGCAGCGGGGGTAGATGCTAACTTTGTTCAATGCATAATTCTTTGCAATCATCCGTCTTCAATGAGGAATTCGGCTTAATTAGTTACATAACAAGCAGGTCTTGCTACACAGCGCATCGCTCTCATTGTGTCATGGCTGCCAAGAAATCGACCGTGAATCGGCGGAGCAATGCAAAGGAAAAGGCTGCCAAGAAAATCAGTGCTCGCCGCCGTGAGAAGCAACGATCATATGAAAGGAAGCGAGCCGGATCGAGAATCAGAGTTTCCAAGAAGCTATGGGACAAAACCATGGATTCGCTTCACACGAGACCTGTGATCCAAATCTGCAAAGGGGGTGTTGCAGATGCAGAGGCCGAGATCAGTCGCTTGCAGCAGGCAAAGGACATGGCAGAGGAAAAACTCAAGCTGTTGCAGGGGGAATGCGAGCAGCTCAAGGAAGCCTTGGCACGGTCGGAAGCCCGTCTCAGTTGGCACGAAAATGTGCGAGATTGGGTGAGTAGTGGTGCCCAGAGCCTCTTGTGGGAGTTTCAAACTCTTGGAGTCCAAGATTTACCAGAGTGGGTGCGGTTGCGTGGCCAATACTTGAGCTGATACTTGGAATATCAGCTGCCTTTAGTCGCCGCCAAAGTTGCTCGAAGACCAGGTGCGTGCCAAAATTAAGGCTGGAGCCTTTGCCCTGTAGGGTGTTTTTGAAGCCTGCTACAAACGAGGTTTTTACTGTTTCGTTCCTATTGTTTGCTGAAATGTTGGTGCAGAGCTGGGAACTGGGAATCGAGCGCCTTGCTCTAAGGAACAACAGAACATAATAGATTTCGGGGCCCGTAGATTCCTAAAAGAGTCAGGAACAGGAACATTTAGGCTCACGATGTGGGATTCCGCGCACGGGCTGACCAGTGAAGCGAATTGGCTTCCAAGAAAGAGATACACTAACTCAAAGAGTTTAAGTGAAAATTGGGAGCAGATGATGTGCGAATCATTTCTGTGTCATGTGAGTTTCTGTTATGTACGTTGTTGCAATTATGTGGACACATTGAATGACAAAAAGCTGATAGCAGATCGCAAAAGGAGAGAGCGGGCATCACAGAAGACCAATTGACACTGGACTGGGAGGCTTGGTCTGGCATGTCCTTTTGGGTAGAGTCGCAGACCCCTGAGCTGCTCCGAAGATTGGCGGAGCACAACTTGTCAGTGACGACAGACAGGTGGATGGCCGATGGCTTTGTGGTGCAAGATGCAGCTGAACCCCCTGAACGTGTCCGGTGGATTGGGTCACTTATGGGGAAGGTTGTTGTGGACAGCTCTGCAATCCAAGGCAAAGGTGGTTTGCTCTTGTATTTTAAGCCAGCCCGGAAGAACAAAATGAAGCTACACATTACGAGGGGCTTCAAAGACAGTCACAGGGCCATTTTCAATTTGATCAATCGAGCCTTGCTGTTGCCAAATTAATGTTTTTTGTGTATTTGCAGTATTTTGCAAACATTTTTTGTATGTTTTAATCTCTAATAATCAGAGCATTGTCAAATTTTTGTAGTTTTTCTGTTAACAGGTGTGAAATCGATGCGTGGCACCGGGTGGGAGTTGTCGATGGCTGCTGTGGCTGCAAGCGTTCTTGCTGTCAGCCGTGAGTGCGGCGATGGCCAGCCTGACAACTGGTTCACGAAATCATCCTTCATAGACCATGTTTCAAAGCTAGACAAAAAGAAGTCTGGACATGTGACAAAGTTTGCGTAGGTCTTAGTCTCAGTCTTGGTGGTGTTGGGAAACGCCAGAAGTCCAATTTGTTGATCTCATCATTGAAAAAGGTTATGTCACTGTGGATTGACAGCGCCACTAAGACTACGACTTGAATCTCTTGTTCAGCTAGACAGCTGCCAATGGGGGAGTGATGGGGCACACAGCGTTGCGCTGCGAGGGTTCAAAAATTTTTGAGCTGAGTTGAATGCTGTTGAGTTGAAGTCACATTGACTGAAGTTGTTGGCCAACTTGTCTAATTAAGGAGGCATGTATTTTTTTGGCACTGTTTTTCTTTTGCTTGATTGTCTGCGTTATATCATTGAATGAACCTCCCCCAGCCCCCCAAAAAATCAAAACCAGCTGCCTTCAGGTGACCTGCGACCTGGGTTTTATGGTAGTGATTGCGATTGCGCCCGTCCAAAAAAAGAAGCTGGTCGTCTCGCAAACAAAATACGTTTTGTCCATTGAGGGCTGAGTTCATTGAGGGTCTTTGATCCCTGTGCCCAGCAGGCCCAGCAACGCTGCCGGGCTTTGTCGGGGATTGGGTTCTTGACCCTATTGTTATTTAAGTCAAGGTTTTTCCTTTGTCATTGCTGTTTCATTGGTGTTTCAGCGGTGCAAGCACTTCATGTTTTGACATTGTGGCTTATTAAGGCGGTGTAAAGTTTGAATAACAACAAGTAACATTGAGACACAGCAGCCAAGACAATGACAAACACAGTGACAACTAACCATCTATGACACTCACCAAAAACGATACTAAGGAACAGAATTCAATGGGTGACAATGCAACCACTGATGCATTAGTTTACTGACATCATCAGCTTTGACCATCAAACCGGACAGCCAGCGCCATGTATGACGATGATGACTTTTCCCAGCTGGAGGGGGGGAACCGGGTAATGAAGTTCAAGAAGTATGACAGCTGCAAGCTCTTAGCGAGAGGAGGTATGGGGGCAGCTTTCTGTGTGGCGCCCTTAAAGAGGACAGCTGGCTCAATCATTGATGTTGTGTTTAGTTTCAAAGATTCGTGACCTAAAAGTTCACAGATTATCGACAGATTATCAAAAGTTAATTATTGTCCTATGTTTTCTTTCAAACAGTTCCAAGCCCTGCAGGAGCGAGATACCATGTACAAGCTACGGCACCCCAATCTAGTACCCATTTATGACTCTGGCATGTTTCAAACCCTCCCTGGTCCAGGTTCAGGCAAGGGGTTGAATCAGTTTGACAACCTACTTGCAATTAAATACTTGCGCATAACAACATTCAGCTTCATTGAAAGACTAGTCAAACTTTGCTTCACAGGTACACAGCGGAGATGGAGCTACTGGAAGGGGACTTGCATGGGGCGATTCACGCAGCTCGTGGAGTGGAACCAGCATTTGCAGGAAGAATTCTTGCGAACTTGGTTTCTGGCTTACGATACCTGCATGACAGCCACGACATGGTCCACCTTGACATAAAGCCGGCCAACGTTTTCCTCACCGCTGGCGTTGCCAAACTAGGTGACTTTGGCTTGTGCTGCTCCAAGGCCCAAGCTGCAGCTTTATTAGGCCCATGTGGAACTCCGGAGTACTTGCCGGGTGATGTTTGGCATGAAGAAGTCCGCTGTTCAGAACGAAATGATATTTGGGGAGCTGGTTGCATGCTGAACCTTGGATGATAATTTTCTATCAAAGGTCTTGCTTTGCGTTGATGTTGGTTGAGACATTGTTTTTTTTCAAGGTGCAATTTTGTTTGCTGCCTAGGTTTGAGATGCTAGAAGGAAAGATGGCTTTTGACAACCCGCCATTACCTGGGCAGGAACTCCCACACTGCACAGCAAAAGGGTGGAATTCATATGGTGGAACTCTGAGTAATGTCTGGAGACAATTGATGTCCACACCAACAGCCAAGCAGTCGTTGAGCATTGTTGGTAACTTGGATTCTTATGTGATCATGACGATGAAATTGTTCAAACACAATCAAGATCATGGGAAATGATGGTAATCAGTGACAAAAAAAGAAAAACAATTCTAATCAAATATAATCAAATTGAAATGTCTGTGTACTGACTGACAGCGTATTAAATATTTTTACAATATATAATTTCAGACCCCTTTGCAAATTCTGACTCTGTCTCAGGCGATCTCCTGAAGTTTGACATGGAGAATTACACCCCGACTACTGGCTCCCAAATTGAGCGGATGGCTAAGAAGAGGGGGCTTGTGAATAGTGACATCAAAAGGCAAGCCAACCTGCAAAGGAAGAAACGGCGGAGGGAGGCCAAGAAAAGGCGGAGGGTGCCCGGGCCAGTTGACGTTAAAGAAGACAATTTGGATCTCCACGACGACGACGGTGACGATGCTGATGATGGAGGTGATCGACAACGTGATGACACCGATGAGCCAAGACGCCACTGCGAGACTACGATGAAGAATTCCTTGCAGGAAAATTGGATGAATGACATGACCAAATTTATTTGGAACCAGCTGTCAATTTCATGTCAACTCTCATTCTCATTTGAAGTTTTAATTTGTGGTCATCGCCGGTCGCCTAACTACTTTACTAATCATTTCAAAGCTTAAAAATGATTGAGAAATTAAATGGCCGCAACCGTTATACGACAGTCCCACCGCAACCGCCGCAACCGCTATACGACAGTCCCACCGCAACCACTGCAACCGCTATACGCCAGTCCCGCCGCAACCACCGCAACCGCTATACGCGGCTGCCCCAAAAAACCACCTTTCGTCAAGCCAGCCCGGGCTGAATCAGCGGCAATGTCAAGTGGTGACGAGAGGACCCCCTCTTCTCGTCACCACTTGACATTTTTTACATTTTCCGGGCGCAACCAGAGCATATACATCAGCAATCTTTTTCAAAAAAAACTCTCAGGACTGGTTCAGTCTCGACAAGGACTGACAGCCAGTTGAAAATATGTTCTGTGTATGTTTTTGTCGTGCATTGAATTATTGATAAGTTGCAAGTTGCTTTTATTGATCAGGTCAGTTTAGTGGCTCAAATAAGATTTGTGGGAGCCATTGATTGGGAGCAATGGCGAGCAAGTGGAGGCTTGAGACAAGAAGGTGATGAAATCAAAAGCCAGAAGCTTGCTGAAGGAATATCTGAGGAAGATGCCAAGAATGACCTGATTGCTGAACGGACTCATGAGCTGAAGAATGAAGGCAAACAATGCTGCAGCTAAGAAGGCTCAGACTCCCCAGTCAAAGGCCAAAGCTAAAGCAAAACCAATCTCTGCCAGTGTTCATCCGACCCCCCCAGCTGATTGGGGAAAGCTTGAAAAGACCATCAACCCGACTACCACCCATTGAAGACAACCTGCTGCACACCTTGATTGGAAATGCCTTGAAGGCACGTGGGTCAACTCCAATCGGGAAGGGACACACAGGTTGACTGCCCCATTGAGGGGGACATTGTCATTGTCAATGATGGTGGGCGAGGCAATGATCTTTGCTTGGCACCGTTCCGATCTGCCAAGACCCGGGGATCTCGAGGTGTGAATGGTTACCTGGAAATTTTTGATCTCAACGTGGTGATCAGCCAGGATTCGATCAAGTCCAAAAAGAAACGGAACAGAGGATCAGTGAACCAAATCCAGAGGTTGTCTTTTATCACCCGAGAATGTCTGGACCGGATGGTCCCAGAAAGGAAGCACGACAAGTTCACTGGGTCGAACAGAGGCAACGTCCTTGCTTTTGTTGGGCTGGCATCTTCTGCTCAAACCTGGCACACAACCGTTGAGGACAAGAAGGTGGCTTGGATTAAATTTGTTTTGTCATACTTAAAAAAACTTCTATACTTTTATGTCATACTTTATTTGAGACCTATTTCAGGAAATCTTCAAGAACAAGATCTTTGGCACCTCCGGCGGTGGTGAACCTGATGATGACAACAACGAGGAACCGGAGGCGGCGGAGCAGGAGGAATTGGCTCGGAAAGACACTGATGTGGAGCCTTGCTTCTACCACTTTTTGCCCAAGAATTTGTTTGACACAATTTTGTCGTCATGGAGCATATCGGCTGTCCTAGATTTGACGCCGGGGCAGGGAGAGTTGGCCAAAAGTGCCATTGAGAAGAGGTTGTCTTACTATGGAGTATGCTTGAGTGAGCGGCATTCAGTGGCCTTGAATCAGGAGACTCGGCTCAGTTGCAGGATAGCATAAAATAATCAACAAACTAAACGATTAAACCTGATGGCATTCTCTGGCCATGCCCGGCACAACCCTGCAGCCACTGCTGGGTCATGCTGGGCTGGCATGATGAAAGCCGTAGTATTATTATCAAACAAACAAGTTTAAATATTCAATAATAGTTTTTTGGTGTTGATTGTGTGGAGGAGCTCATTTCCTACATCAAGACGGCCATGTCAACGGAAGGGAACCCGCTGTATTCCCCAGAATGGGGCAAGTTGGGACAGGACCGCATTGTCGTTGAATGCTATAATTATCCTGATGAAAAGTTTACGCTTGACTTCACTCACTTTCGAACAATTAATCTATGAATTGTTCCTGACAAGGCCGTGAAGAAGCGCAAAGCTGATGAAGGTGACGACGGCAGCGATGGTGAGAAGATCGATGAAGCCAAGCCCAAACCAAAGCCTAAGACGAAGAAGACTAAGAAGCAGGGTGACGAAAACGCCACCCCCACCGTCAAGAAAGTTAAGCAGTTGGAATTGCGCAGCGATGAGGACTCTGAGAGCCGTGAGAAGTGACCTCTGAGACAGCGATGGGTTTTCACTTTGAGAGCCATTAAATCCAATTTGTCAGAGAGACATTTGGTGTGGCCCAAAGACTTTCAATGACCTCGTGGGGTGCGGGGTGAGGAGGTTAAAAACAAGAGCTGGCTTGAAAGTTGCTCCAAGTCTCAAATCGTTGCAATGTCATTGCTGCCAACTTGAAACTTGTTGCCTGGCAGGAGATATTTGGTGGCCGATGATGACTGGACCACTCAAGCGGCGTTGCGATAGCAAAATGGGAGGATCGGTGAGAAGTCATTATTCTGAAAAATTTGTGTGTGGAATATTGTTAAAATAAAGAAGTTGAGCGCACACAATTTCTTTTGCTTTGCTGCATCTTTGCAGATCAAAATGGAGGATTTATCCTATGAAACTGCGGATGTTGGCCGCGTTGCAGCCAAATCCAAGGCTGGGCCTGCACGACCTAAAGGACTTGCAAAGCAGGTGGCAAAGACTAACATGGCAGGGCCGATGGTTAAGAAGAGCATTGCAAAGACGACGAACCCAAGCAAGCACCGATGAAAGCGCCGGTGAAATGCAGTGTCGACCAGGAAAAGCTGGCTGAGGAACTCTTCAAGGAGTTAGAAAATTTAGCTGAGGCTGCAGCTTCTGCGCCGCCAAAGAGGTGGAAACCAGGACGAAGCATCCGCCTTGGTTCTGATTGCGCTGGATTGGGCTCTGACTATGTAAGTTTGACGGTTATCTTGGATGACAGCATTCAAGTCAAGACAAAATTTGTGGCGGAAATGGATGAGAACAAGCTTCAGTGGCTCAGGGCCATAGCATCACATCTGGGCAACGATACCCCAGATATTATCTACAAGAATGTGCTGGAGCGGGACAATGACACTGCACCAGACTTGGACGTATTTGTATCTGGAGCCCCCTGCCCCCCATTCTCATCGGCAGGGACAGAGGGGGGAATGGCTGACAGCCGGGGGTGGGTAATCCTCCACTCAGTGAAGTATGTCTTGCAAAAGAAGCCGCCTATTTTTGTGCTAGAAAATGTCAGAGGACTGATATCGGACAAGCACAAATGGATTCTGAAGAGGATCTCAAAGTGCCTGAGCAAAGCTGGGTACAAGTGCGACTGTTCATTGCTCAACACTGAGGAGCATGGAATTCCGCAGAGCCGACCTCGAGTCTACCTGGTGGCAATATTGAAAAACTGTATAGCCCGGCCGTTTCAATTTCCGGACCCAGTGAACTACCAATCATCACTGAAGAGATTTCTTGCCAAAGACCATGGCGCCAAGAAGGCTACGAAGCTGAGTGAGGTTGCAGCAAAGAATGTGAAGCGAGCGATGCTAGTCTGATAATTTGATTCGATTAACATTTTTCATTAAACAAGCTTACTGTCTCCTTTGACCTCTACCAAGGAAGAAACTGCTTAAGGAGAAGGGCATCGACATCAGTGATGATGCAGGTGATGAGGTTGTCGTGGATGCGATGGCCAGCGATGCATTCTTCCACGTGACGTGTGGCAAGAGTCCCTGCATTACCAAAGCACGAGGAGGCCAACAAGGCTTCTATTTGATGAAGTCTGGCCGCTTCATGAGCTTGTATGAGATGGCTGGGCTTCAGGGGTGGCGCAAGGATTGGGTCGAGGTCATGTTGCAAGCAAATGATTCAGTGACTGAAATGGGGAAGGCAATTGGTGATGGGATGTCGCTGAACATTTTGCAGCGAGTCCTGCTCCGAGCCCTGTACAGTGTTAACATCTTGCAGGAATTGCCCTTGGATATTTGGGCTGAGCCGACTCCGTCCGCAAGCCTTCCGTCGGCTGCATATGCCCGAATTCCCAAATTCAAGAAGAAGAAGGTAGCTTAGGTCAGTCAGGCGCTGTGAAAAATGCCGCTAACGTTTTTGGGAATGAGCAAAAACTTGAAACACAAAACTACAGATGCATTATGAAAGTAAAGCCATGCCCGGCACAATCCACGCACCACTGCTAGGTCATGCTGGGCATGGCAACTACACTCACAGTCAAAGCCCGACAAGAAAAGCATTGATTCGTTTCTTCACAGTCCTGTCATGGAGCTGCTTGGAACCTCTGTGGCTGAAGGCTCAAGGACTCAGAGGCTGCTTCACTTTAACGGGGGAAATATTTTTGCAATGACATTTTACTGACACTCGTCATTTTTCAACATCCTTTTTACTTGACTTAGTATTTGGGGGCTTGCATCCTGCTGCTGCCCAGCGTGTCAAGGAGAAGCTGCTTTGTAAAAAGTTTTGGAACCCACTCAGGTTGAACAAACACATCATGTTCATTATTGCTGTCAACATGTGTGAGCATGTTCTCGCATTGTCACCTTAATCCTGAGGACCTGCATGATACTCCAGCCAAAGAAGGCGATTATGATACAGAAACAATGGATCGATAAGATCTTTCATCAAGACCCTACGAAAAGGAAGAGCTGGGAAGTGAGGTCCTGGAACACACGAGAGGCACCTTCGCAATCGGACAAACGAAGGCCAATTTGCTTGTGGGGCAGGTTGAGCTGCTTGGCACTGTGCCGGTGGGGGTCCGGTCTCCAAATGGCCAATGGCAGCCAAACAGCAATTCTGAAGAGGATCGACGCAACTTCATCTTCAACCCTGCCAATGAAGACAAGGTGGGTTTCAATGAGTCTTCTTGCCTTATGTTCTTGAAGGAGAAGGGAAAGCTGTGGGCTTGGATCTTTGGCTCCGCTGAGAAGTACCCTGAGCCCTTGCCATGGGCACCAAGCAGCGGGGCAGTTACTTTTGCGAATATCTACAAGGCGGACAAGCGGCAAAGCAAAGTGACCAAGGACAAATTCGATAAGGGCGCTCGCAAGAAGGGCAAACACTGCAACTGACGACGTTTGCTGTACAAAAACCTGGGAACTTTGAAATTGATGGCCGTCTCGCGGAAGTTTTCATGAGTCGGACTCAGTCGGACTCTGAATGACAATTCATTGAAACAAATTAGCTGCTGTCAAATTCGCGTGATCACTGTCACTTGTTGGGGAAAAAGACAGTGCGGCTGATGCCTTGTTTTCACAGTCAGCAGAGGTTTCAAATTCATTCAGATTGATATTGTATTATACTATCTTCTATATGTTGTGCACATTCCAGAAGATGTAATTTTCAATCATTCCAACATGTCAAATTCAAACAAATTCAAATCCTGAGTTCACATTCAAGAAGATGTAGTTTTCAAATGCTGTCAAAGTTTGCACTTCTCATTTCTGAGCTGCTCAAACATTGGGACCAGGGCTGCTTAAGCATCGGAACCAGGACTGCTCAAGCATCATGATGGTGAACGCAGCTGTCACGCAATTGCTTCAAAGAAGGGATGCCGTCTACAATGACCTTGGTGCGTTGGAACCGCATCGGGGCCTTTTTTTTGCTCTTTTAGAGTACATGCACCCTGGATTTGTCAGAACAACTTTTATCTTGACTTATTATTATTGCAGTTGTTTGTTGTTGCTGGTGTGCTGTGCTAGTTATGTTGTTTGTTTAAAGTTGTTTGTTATTGTTGTGCTCCGAGGTCCAACTTCCTGGGCAATGATGAAGTGACGACTTTATCGAGGCGGTGGCAAAGATCAGACATGAACGTCCATCACTTTGATAAGCGAAGCCAATGGTTAGCGGTGAGGATTTTCTTGCCGAACTTCCATGGAAGAACGAATGTGACAAAAGTGGGAGATTTGCACGAGGCCATGCTTCAAAGCATGACTGAAGATAGAAGCTTCGATGATGTCTTGCCAGCCTACAAGACGTTCGCCAACAACGTCATGCTTCTCCAAGGAACAAGGCTTGTGCAGTACAACTGGGATCGGTTTAAGCTGCAGGTAAATGACTTGGAGACGCTGGATGCCTTTATTGCACCTTTGCTGGGCGTGTTGTTTTTGTTGATTGAACTTTTTTTGATTTGTGTTCTTTCGAACTTTTTTGATTTGTGTTCTTTCAAACTTTGTTTTTAGTAAGAGAAGTGATATTAAGGAAGCCATCATTGCGGAGAACCGACCCCCGCCAGCATTGCCTGCTGTTCCGCCTCCAGGTCTAGCCGCCAGTGGTGCCAGTGATCAAGCTCAGCCGTCAGTGGTGCCTGTTGCCTATCAAGCTCAGCCGCCAGTGGCACCTGTTGCCTGTCAAGCTCCAGTGCCGGTGCCAGTGATGAAAGCGGCCCCGATTGCGAAATCGCCGCCTCCGGATCTTCCTCAAGGTGACGACCAAGGCCGCACTGACGCCAACCAAGCATCAAGCTGACGACCAAGGCCACCAAGGCGACGGCCAAGATTGGCATGGGGGCTGGTGGAGCCGAAATGATTGGCATGGGGGCTGGTCGAGATGGCAATGACCCAGTTTGATTTTGGAATAGGCTAGTCAGCAATGGCTTCTAGCCCTCGGAATCTTGAAGCGAAAGCTTTCCCTTGAAGCCTTGAAGCGAATTGGCTTCCAAGAAAGAGATACACTAACTCAAAGAGTTTGAGTGAAAATTGGGAGCAGATGACGCGCGAATCATTTCTGTGTCATGTGAGTTTCTGTTATGTACGTTGTTGCAATTCACGTTGCTGATGTTAAAGTACCGTATTTCAGATGCATTAGAATGTGAATGATTCAGTGTGAAAACGTTGATGAATTTTCTGACCACGACAAAGCAAAGTCCAAAAACAAAACATGAACTTGGAACCAGTTTCTGATTTTGACAAACCACCACATTCCTGCGGACTCTAAGGCTTTGATCAAAATCTCAAAACCATAAAACCACAAAATCGAAAGAAATAATCAAACTCAATCAAATCCATGTATTTTTGAAGCAGAGTTTATTCACACACACATCACTTGGAAAACTTAGCTTGGCACCTGCACATATTTGCATTGAGATAATTCATTTTTCAAAGCCACTTGTCCTGAAGATAAATGCCAAATGAGGTGAATGTTACATAAACGCAACTAAGCCATGAGCGCAATGCGTCCTGGGCCGCAGCCAGAAAAATGGAACTAAAGCGTCTACACCAATGGCAAGCAAATGCTGAGCTGCGATGGTGGTGCGAGCCTGAAGTATGCGAGCCAATGGACGTTACTACATTGTGACCCTCAAACGGTGGATGAACTTGTGGGAGATCGGCGCTCTACAGGCATGGCCTAAGGTCTTGATCGACGAGTTGGCCCAGAACTTCTCAAAGAGTGAGATTGGTGCAACACTGGGCGCTTTTCGGCCTAGGACGGCTGTAATTAATAAAGCATTCATGCTTAGTCGCTGATGGGAAAAAGTTGAACTGCATGGCGTTGCTGCTTGCAAGACTGACAATTGACAATGCCAAAACAGTCATGAAAAAAACAATAATCAACTGATAAGTGACCACGTTGATTCTGATCTGGCAACTGTGCAGTTTTGCATGATGTGACAAGGGGGTGACTTGTATGATTGACACTTGAAAAAAAATCAGCTCACAGTTTTTGAACGACCCACCCAAACTAACCGCTGCGCTCATTAGAGTGGTTCATACAGCCAACCTTCAACAGAGCGTTCTTCGATGCCCTCCAAAAAGTTCGTGCCATGGGTGGTGAAGCACAGGGCTTGGATAGAGAAACGCAAAAAACATGTGGTGGATCCTCCAAAGAAGCTGCTTCGTCGAATGGTGATGCACATTTCAGAGGATGATGACTCTGACATCGAGCTCAAGTTCAACCCGGCCATATGGTCACTGGAATCAATTCGCGGCCCATGAGCAGGAGCAGCCTTGAACACCGCGATGCTTTGTGATATGTGTGTAGGTTGTTGGTGTCACAATTTTGCCATAAGTGCAAAGAGCGTGCAAGAGAAAAGGAAATATGTTTTCAGCGGCTACAGTTACAGCTTAAAGGCATTCTTGCTTTTGCAAATGTTAACAGCGCCAAGCAGTTTTGGTCATGCCTTGCGGATTTCGTGACAGTGTTGTGAGTGTTGTGCAGTGCCTGCTTTCAAACGATTGTATACGGTTATCATTTTATATCATTTTCACAGTCTTCAAGATATCACTTCCTAAAATTTACATGAAATTGTTAAACTGTTCAGTCTTCAAGATATCACTTCCCAAAATTTACATGACATTGCGTTAAACTCTATCTTTTCCCTCATGTTCAGTCTTCAAGATATCACTTCCCAAAACTTACATGAAATTGTTAAACTCTATTTTTCCGTCATGTTCAGTCTTCAAGATATCACTTCGAAAAAATTAGATGAAATTGTTAGACTTTATCTTTTCATCTTGTCAATTTGTCAAGAGCAACCATTGACAAATTAATGAATGAATGCCAAAACAACTGTGGAACAGCAACAGCAGCAACCACTATACAGCAGCAAGTTTATGCCTTTCTTTTCCGAGCTCTCTTCAGTTGACTCCTCCCCTTCACCTTCGGATTCATCTTCACCTGGTTCAACCCAGGGTAAAGCTGCTGCACTTGTCTTGGGGCTCGGAGCCATGTCTTTCTTCTTCAGATAGGCCTGGAACGCCTTTCCAGCTTCCTTCTCATAGGCCCAGGCCGGGATTTTATTGTCCACTTCCTTCTGTGACAGGACCCGGAACTTCTCGATGTGGATTGCTGTCCCTCGCCTTGTGGCGGTACAGTCAGAAGCCGATCCCTCGCAAAAATTATAGTAGCACTTCCCAGCCAACTTTTTGCCCTCACCGGCGGTCATCCACCAGGTCATGTGAGGATCACTGGCGCAGATGTATTTCCCCACAATCCAGTGACCCTTGCTGTCTGTCGCCACCGTCTCCGTCACTAGGATGATGGTTCCTTGGGAGCGCCCTTCATCGTCACGGATCGCTCCTTCCACCACTTCACCCGTACGAAAACGGTGGCGGAACCATCGCTCTCTGTCTACACCCCCCGCCACCCACATTGGAGTGGCGGGGGGGTGAGCACAGTTGCTTCAGCCAAAAAAGCTCGTAGAGAAGGAGACATATCTTCGTAGTTCCACTTCGTTTCAGCAGAACTCATTGCAATATTATATAACGAGAGTCCTGGGATGTTCTGGAAAGAAACTCCACACAAACAAACGACATAGAATCACAAAAAGAGTGAAACATAGAGCAAGACCTTTCAAGATTCTGCTTGGCTCTTTAGTCTTGTTTTGCAATTCCGCTGGTTTTTTGATGTTTGTTTGATTGTGTACATAGAGGGCCCCAGGCCCCAGGAACCTGACATCTTTTGGTTTTGAAATAGTCCTGTACAGCTGATTTAGGGATCGGTTTGATTTCCAATCTTGGTCAGCTTGCTCCAGTGTTACATGGTTCCCCTCTGATTCTTCAGCTTTTCCCAGACTGAACTAGTTTGTTTCAGGCCTCATTCAGCTGCTCCTGTCTTCAATTGCGCCAAACTTGCCAAACTTGCCAAACCCTATGTGTGTATATAATTGTTTATAGTAATTATGGTAGACTCACTACCACGCAATGGTCTGGAAATTGGACTGTACGCTGGAGCCGGACCATCTGGACTTCATTTCAGACTGTACGCTGGATCCAAACCATTGGCCTCTCACTTGGTAAGTTCTTGCTTCTGCTTGTTTGTGGTTGCTGCAAAAATGGACGTTGGTTTTTCAATATCTTCTTCGCACTTCGTACTAGTAGTTCTTCGACCTTCACAAAAGGTCTTTCAGAGGTGACCTCGCCACTGGGAAGATGTGTTCAACCACCACAAAACCACCAGGTGCCCCCATGTAGCTAGGGAGTGTTTTAAATTGTCCAAAAGGGCAGATTTACAAATGGTTCTGGGTTTTGAGACACCAACATTGTAACTAACCCCCACAAGCCTCAGTCAAACCACTGAGCTGGGGCCTAGACAGTCCAATCACGACTTTTAGCCCGACGCCGGCAAGGTCCGCACTTGACAGGCCGACCTTCAAGGCGCTGTCAAAAAAGAATCCGTTGAAACAATATTATTCCAAATTTCCTGGAAAAATAAACAAATGATCTGATTGGAATACATAAAACAATGGTCCGCGCTGATGGTTATACGTAGGCGTGGTGGTATTTGCAGCATTTTGGGGGTTCTGAATGGCTAGTCGGCATTTTGGGCGTGTGAGTTCTTGACCAGTTGGGGATGGGTGGCCTAAAAGCTGCCTGGCTAACGCAATTGAACTCTGAATCCGACGACCTGTCTTTTGGCAGATCCTCCTTATGCGTAAAGTGGAGTGGAAGGTGGCTGGTGGACCAAAGAATCACCGAACTGCAGCTATGGCATGAGACCCTGGAAAAAGAATACACAATTCAAAAATGAGTCTGAGTGTTACTGTTCCGCCGTCACATTGTTTCTGTATGTTGGACTGCTCATTGGTTTCATGCTCAACATGTTGCCACAGGCCCTCAATCGCCTCACAGCACCAATGCCAACATCCCACCGTTCAAGCACACCTTGCACACCTTGGGTATGTGGCAAGGGTGAGGCAAGTTCTTCCAAACCGTTCCAAGTCCAGATGAACGAGGTGGGAAAAGAAACAGTGGTTCGTCGAATAACATGATCCATGCTGAAAGGAACTCCATGGCAATTAAAGCTGCAACATAGAACAATCACAGGTTATAAGCTATGAGGCATCAGATACGAACTACGTTCAAAGTCCAAACTACCACACATCCAACAATACATAAATGAAGGGGCTTCGTGTTTTTTTTTGCGTCGGCAACCAGCGTTTTTTGCGACGGCAACTGGTGACGGTGTTTTTTGCGTCAGTAGATTCAGCGGTGTTTTCTGCGACGGGTCCGTGGTGTTTTTTGCGACGGTGCGCGGTGCTTTTTTGCGACTGTAACCGGTGCTTTTTGCATCGGTGACCGGTGTTTTTTGCGACGGGAAGCAGGGTTTATTGCGACGGCAGGGTACACGCTAAGCAGGGTATGTAGTAGTAGTCGTCGTCGTCGTAGTCGTAGTCGTAGTACTATAGTGGTGGTAGTAGTCGTAGTAGTAGTAGTAGTAGTCGTAGTAGTAGTAGTCGTCGTCGTAGTAGTAGTAGAAGTAGTAGTAGTAGTAGTAGGTAGTAGGTAGTAGTTAGTAGATAGTAGTTAGTAGATAGTAGTTAGTAGGTAGTAGCTAGTAGTTATTAGCAGTAGTAGTAGTAGTAGTAGTGGTAGTAGTACTAGTAGTAGTAGTAGTAGTATTTGTTGAAGTTAGTAGTAGTAGTAGTAGCAGTAGTAGGAGTAGTAGGTAGTAGCAGGTAGTAGTAGGTAGTAGTAGGTAGTAGTAGGTAGTAGTAGTAGTTAGTAGTAGTTAGTAGTAGTTAGTAGTAGTTAGTAGTGGTTAGTAGTAGTAGTTAGTAGTAGTAGTTAGTTGTTGTAGTTAGTAGTAGTAGTAGTAGTAGTAGTAGTAGTAGTAG
>CAXAMN010021562.1:242081-278769 GCA_963970005.1 Durusdinium trenchii | reverse complement strand
AGGTTGGAGGTCATCGCTACTAGGGTGGAGGCCCGCTAGAAGGGTTTCACGGACAAACCTGCCACAACTTCACATCGGAAGAGCTTGGATCGCAAAGGATGTGAGTGTTCACCTCAGGAGTGCAGCAAAGAAGTGCCAGGCAATGCATGTTTTTTTTCCTCGGGGCATTGAGGAAGCCACAACAACCAGGCAATGACCACCAGTGGGTCCGGCCTCATACACCAGTGGGTTTTGAGGGCAAGAACCAAAGAAACGAATGGCCGTTCACGCCTGGCAGCTGTTGGTTGCTTTGATCTGCTGATCTTCCAACATCACCGCTAAAGCAATATTTCCTTGCGGACTCTTGTGCAGCGAAGGATCGAGTTGACAAAGATTCTAGGACACACACAAATGACAAAGCAAATAAACGTCTACGTGCCGCTCGCCTTTGGATAGCCTTTGAAGACCTGAAGCCCAGGCATGAACTGCTGACGTGGTTACTTTTGCCTTCTCTGAGTAGCTCAGTTTCAGACACCTTTGGTCATCACCAGTGTTTGGAATTTCACAAGATGTTTCACGGTCGTAGTCAATGACCTGAACAAACTGCATTAGGACAGGTCACCTGCCACATTGCCATATGAAAATGAATAGCCAATGCTGCACAGCTTTGGGTGCCATTGCCTGCTTGTCAAAGCGGCGGAAACGGGAGGTTTTGTAAAAGGTCGCACAGCCTGCAGAAGAACAATGCACATCTCTGCCTTCCTCTCCAGAATTGGAGAGTTGCTTGCCTACAGCCAAGTGATCCGGCCTTCAGCTATGTACTTCCCATGATGGAAGATGGGATCCTGCATACCAAGTGCTTAACAAATGCAAAAGGTGTAGAATATAGATTAATAGACATTAAACATACCACATGCTGCATAAACTGTATAGATAAACGCGTATAAGCAATCTTTGCATATCTTTGCCAACTAAATTGTAATGTGTTTGTGTGGAGCACACGAAGGCAGTCCCGCTTCTTCTGCTGAAAGACACCTTCGTAGCCTGCCTCCAACAGCTGGGGCCTTGACAGGTCAAAAGCAGAAAAATCTTGGACCTCAAGGGCTCAATCGGGGTGTTCGTTTTCAAATCACTTAGGATAGGCGACATTGAGACGATCGAAACTGTCGAGTTGGGCAAGAACTGCACGGCGTCATTGAGACAATCGTGTTTTGCACTTGCTCTCACCGTCAGCGACCTTGCAATCTATATAAGGTACAGTATCTTTGGTGCGAAGCCGGCACCGAACTGCCAAAGTATCAAAGCAAGGATACTCCAATAAATGCACCGGAACAAAACATGAACTGCTGCACTATTTGCCAAACCAATCAACTGGTTGAAAAAGTTGTCAATGGAATCATTGAGAACACCAGCCAAGCCCACAAAGCCGTCAGGTAACAACCGGATGAAATATTGCTTCGAAAAAATGAGCACAAAAAGAGTTGGCCTGAACCAATCGTCGTATGCATCCTTCTGAACCTTATTGAATGCACAGTAATCAAGAATCACAAACTGTACAGTAAGAAAGGCTGAGACCTCTTGTAGCGTGATGATGTCAACTGCCATCGACTTGAGCTCCTGAAGCTGGTCAACGTGATACTAGTACAGTACAGGATTGTCCACAAAGCAAAACTCGCATTGCTCGCCTTCATGATCAAATGCTTCCGCCAATCCCAAGAGAGGGCCCACTTCTCGCAATATGGATAGGCCTTCATTTTTGCAGCCACAACCAGCGTCTGCGGCTTCATTGATTTTGGTCCCTTTTGTGAGCTGAGGCAACCGCAGTTTCATTCGCATAAAGGTCAGCCAAGACCTCATAAGAACTTCTGCTGCTCTGCAGATATATTGAGTGAGCTTCACACAAGAATTGCATCCTACAAGAAGGAAATTGAAGGAGAACGTTTTAACTTTGGATCCACTGCTTGTCTTCTGGTCGTAGCCAAATCTGTCTTCTGGTTGTAGCCGTTTAGAACGTTGTACCTACTCTTGAATGCTCACCTATACTTCTGGAGTATACCACGTCTGCTTAATAAGTATTTGAAAGTTATAGTAGAAATTCAAAGGGCTTGTAGCACGTTTGGCAAGGCCGACACATTCCAGTTCATCACTTTGAACTGCTTGTTCAGCCAATCTACCTGAAGTCTCGTCACACTCCAATCCGACAGAACGTGCAAGGTTTGCTGCTTCTCGGTACTCGCATCATTCGTTTGTTTGTTCTTGCTTGTTCTTGCCTGTGCTTGCTCGCTTGCTTGCTACTGTCTTGGTGCTTTACCTGCGTCGGTCCTAACCAAAGAAATGATATGCTTCTCTCACAAACCCTAATCTAATCCTTTTTTCCAAAGAACATGTGTACTGAGCACTGGGAGAACGCCTTGAAATTGTGTTCTGTTGTGCTTCAGCAGAGTGACCAGGCTTGAGTTTTTCGTTGCGTACAACATTGGCCAGGCTCTTATTATATAGTACTTGCCTGCAGTGTTGGGCAGGACAGGAGAGGACACAACACGAGCACACTAGACTCCGCTAGGCCCATTCTCTCTTATCCAAGAATCCCTCACCCATGCGCCTTGATTCATTCATTTGACTCATTCCGAAACACTACAATGATAGTAACAATGAGAGTGTGTCAGCGGACAAAGGCAATCTTAGGCCGGTTCATGGATTTGACCATGTTGTTTGGTCACAGTTCGACGGCAGCGCGCCTCAAAGTCACTCGCATGAGAACTGATGCAAGCGCACGGTGTTTGGAAGTCGGCAATTCTAAGCCACCCTGACCCTACCTCCTGAGGACTCTGGAGGATGGTCCCAGTTGGGATGGTCATGAAGTCTTTCTCGGACTTGACACGGCCCTGGCAGCTTCTTGTCTTTACCAAGAACTGCACACACAGTGGAATTGTTGTGGCAGCAGGTGAAGCTTGAGGACATCTTTGCATCAAAGCTACCACCACCGGCATGGCTGCCGGCTCAAACGACTCTTGCTCCCTCAGGGCCTGAACAGTTGGGCTTATCAAGGATGCTCATATTGGATCCCGATGAAAAGATGTGTTGTCTTTATGGACGAACTAACATCGGCCTTGGTTGGTGGTGGACGATCAATGTCCTGCAAGCGAATTGAATGGATCTGCCAAATCTCTCCCCTCTCTTGGTGTATCATTCTCGTTCTCTCCCTCTCTTGCGCTCCGTCTCAGTGTCTGGCTCCTTTCTGCTCTCTCACCAGCTCAACACGAGGTGCAATGGAGGGAAGTGTTGCAAGAATCCCTGTGTTGCAAAACACAACAACTTGAGATTCAATATAGATTATATATATATATATTATATATATGATTATATAAAATTATATAGTGTCTTTTGCTTCCCCCAGTCCGAACTCAAATTTCGCCACATGCCCGTGCTGTGTCCTCCTTGCAAGGGCGGGACCAAGTTGGAGCCTTAATTTCCCATCAAAGAATCGATGCAAATCACATCATCGGCACTTTCTCGGCCCTCCGCCGCGAATTCTGCACCAGCTGGCGGCATCTTGAAGGACATCCAGTCTTCACAGTCTTCAGTGTTGGCGACCCAGGTGCTGTGAGCCGCCTCGCAAAAGCTGCCAAGTGTGCGACATGTCCAAGTTTTTCCATTCCAGCCTGGAGACCGTCTTGGGGGGGGCCTGTTACATATCTATAAAGAGCAAACATTACAGTATTATATAGTTATATATCGAGCCAACTTGCCCCATTTCCTCTGCTTCACCTACCTGTGGTTTGGGCTGCCTCCCACCCAGGAAAGGGACTTTCCTGCAAACTCACTGGTCAAAGCAAATGTCCTGAGCACTGAACTCTCAAGCCGGCCTTATTTTGTCATAAGAAAACACACTATTTGACACATCACCCGTGGTCCACTCAATAGGGGGTTGCTCCAAGCAATTTGACTCCGTACAAATGAACCACTTCCTCTAGAGGAAGCTTTCAAGCTCCCTCTGAAGCTCATGAACACCTGTGTCCTGGCACAGCTGTCAATGGAAACTCACCATGCCTCTTTGGCCCCCTGGGCGGGCGGCTGCGGCACCTGCGCCTCGCGGCTACCCATCATGCAAACATGTTGAGCTGCGTTCTAGACTCTTGATCCGTCAATCCTCTCTGCTGGTTGGTCCCACACTTGGAAAAACGAGCTTTGGGCCCACACTTTCGGCTTCCAGATCAATCGTGCCTGCCAACCAAACCATTGCTGAACAGTAGCGCCAATCGTGCCAAGGTAATTCCAATGAGAGCTAGTTTTGGGGATAGTCTGAAGGAAAGAAATGCAACAAATAATGCCAAGTGGCACAGGCAAAACACAAGGATTCCCAGAACAATACTTGCTGTTTGTTGTGCATGGTTCAGAAAATGCCACATTGCTGATGTCTCATCCTGACTTTCACCTGCATCAAGTTCGCGGAACAGCAGCCCCATCATGCGATACTTCCAATTGTGCTTGGGAGGGGCCAGGAGGTTACAAAAATTGACACGTCTGTGTTTCGCTTTCGATCTGCTACCTTCACACAAGTTCACAATATAGCAGTTGCATCACTGTTGTCAAGCCTCCTTGGCCTCCTTTGGGGGCGGTTGTGACACCTGTGCGTCGCAAGCCGTCCGCAATAGACTCTTTTTCTACAATCTGCACTACTGTAGTCTCCATTGGATCCACAAGCTTTGGGCCCGCACTTTTGGCTTCCAGATCAATCGTGCCTGCCATTGACGAGCAACTTGCGCTACAGGTCCATAGGCTGAGCAAGAGTAAATTGAAATACATGACAGGTGACACGGTAGAAAAGCAAGGATCTCAAAGTAATGTTGCTTGTGAATATACCTGGGTTAATGCCCTCTACTAATTTGACTCTCGTCCACGGCAGAGTCGTTGTTTTGCTGTTGCGTGATATTTCAACCGATCAGGGCACACAAAGGTCGCACAACTGTCGTCGGGCCTCCTTGGCCTCCTTTGCAGGCAGTTGTGACGCCTGCGCTTCCCAAACCCTCCAATAGGATCTTGGTCCAAAAGCCTAAAGCTACTCTGCTGTAGTCCGAACTCTCAATGGTGCTATTATGCTGGATGGCGGCGTTCAGGGCACACAGAGGTCGCAACGGCGTGCTATGTTGGAATAGCTCCTCCGTCCTCTAAATTGTACCCTCTTGTGGCTCACAAACAGGCATGCCAGGTATGCTACATTGGAATGGCTCTTTCCTCCACTAAACTTGACCCTGAGTGCAGAGTAGAGACTGCACTTGAAGATTTGCATTGTTCCTGTCTTCATGGCAGGCACAGCATCCTTTGGTGTATCGGTGCGGCCATTATGGTGAAGGCTTCCATTGCTTCTAAAATGCGCCTGTACAAGCGAGTCATTGTCCGTGTGTACAAGTGAGTGCCATGCCCTTGTACGGTGCAAAGCCCTGTCCTCTACATATATTTCAAGACTTATGTCCACCCAACATGTTTGTATGAGTCTGAGTAATCTTGTTTAGTTCCTCTGCCTTTGTTTCATTACATGGCTAAATGTCTACGAGTAGTTTGCTTCTGCTTTTTGTTCATATTCAGCTCGGGGCCTCCAATCTTGGGCTGACATCTGGCAACTCTCCATCCTTGGAAGGGTGGGCCGGTAGGAAATCTAAGCAAAGAGGCAGCTCGGTTGTTGGCTTCACTGCTTCACAGCACCTGGCCTCTACACTTGAAATAAGAACAAACACCTGGCATTGGACCTGCTGAGCCTGCTGGAGCAGCCCCTTTCGCGAGGCAGGTATGGTCTGACCAGCAGAACCAGGGCAAAAGCGACATGTGTGACGGTTGCGGGTGCATCCTCTTGGAATTCTGATTGCAGTTCTATCAGGGAGTGGAGCTGGAAGACGCGGTGTCAAGGCTGCGTCAAGTGCGTCCTAAGCACCTTTTGGCTCGCATGATTGCAAAGGCCAGAGACTCATCCGGCATACCTTACGTACCTTACGTACCTTACTCCCCTTTGAGATAGCCTGGGCCTTCCTTGCCCAATTACTTCTGGAATTTGGCGTTCGTGGAGTCAAACCAGCACACCACAGAGGCCCATGACACCCAAGCAGACCGCCCGGGTGTTTGACCCCTGACCACAGAGGGACCCGACACCGCTCTACGGCTCTACATAAACAAGACATAGACATGTGGGGGTGACATCTGACAACAAGTTTGAGATCCTCACAAGCTAGCCTGAAGCTTCAAACCAAATTGGGCTGAAAGGGTTCCGTCTTCAGAAGTCTTTGCTGGGAGTTCCGAGTCAGAAGTTCTGGGTTCCTAACATAGTTAAACGTAGAATCCAAGTTCTTTGACAACTCTCTTCAGCATTGCCTAAAGACATATAATGGGTCTCACCAACTTTTGCAAAATCGTAGTGACATCGGGCGTGGACTTCTCCGCGGTTCCCTGTCAAGCGGCCACCACTTTGTTCAAGGCCTCAGGGCATGAGTCATGCAGCGGCTGCCAGACGATCGGTCAATGCGTGCTTGATGTATTCAGGAGAAACTGGAGACGCCAACCAGTTCGTCACTCACAAAGTGACCTACCAGCACTTACGGTTCCGGGTCACCTTGTGAACTCGATCTCCATTAAACAGTAAACACATGTAAACACCCCCTTCACGGGGCATCTCAGCGGCCCCCCGTTCAGACGGCCCTACACTCTTTGACCACCAAGTCAAGTCCTTCTTACTGGTGGGGCGTCGTAGTCTTACAGATCTCCCGCAGGTGTTTCTCTTCCTACATTACCAGTGTGCCCATGAAGTCTCTCCTTCAGGGTGGCCCTCATATTGAAAGAGAACATGAAAACGGGCAAACAAGGACCTGAGGCCTGTGATTTATTTTTCTGTGCTAGTGCAGTATTGTGTTGTCATAGCTACAGGTGCCTACATTATTGTAGAAGAGTCAGAAAGAAAAGAACAAAATGTGTAGCCTGAGGGCCGTGTAGCCTTCATAAAGTGAGATCAGGATATTCTGCTCGTCCCTCTTGGCTTTGGCTCTGAACGAAGTGACCCAAGGGACACCAAGTGACAGTGTAAACCGCACGACTCCTAGTCCTTCGCACCTGTCGCACCTGTCGCACCTGTCGCACCTTGCACCTCGTCCAAGCCCCTGATCCTCTTCACCATTCTTTTTGCCGCTCCTACTTAATTAAGTAAAGGCGACTAGTTAGTTCCTAGCAACTGGACACAGGATAGCTCACGCTTCTTCAAGGAAGCGCTCGCACTAATGATTTGGTTCCTAGATTTTTAGGGAAACTTTGATTTTCCATTATAAAAAGGACTTGACATGACTGGACTGTGGGCTATGGTGATGGTGTGTGGTTCAGAGCTCCAAGTGGCAGATGCATGGAGTGGCTGGGAGCAGCCAGTTGCGCTAAGTGGGGCCAGATCCTCAGACCATCAAAACAATCCGCGAGTTGGAGTGACAAAATGACATGTTTCGAAAAAAGTGGACTGATGAGTCACCAAAGGTCTAGTAATAGCTAGTAAGCTAGTACTACCAATGTCTCCATGTGCAAAATTACACCTAGTCCCCAATCTTGAGTATCTGATTCAGGTATACTTGACCACCAAGAATCCGGTCTTCACGGATTTGTGCACCCACGATACTGGGGTCCATGAAACCAGTCATCCCGCCATTCCATAATGCTTCCCTAGCCGAAGTGGCAATGTGATCGGACGCTCGATCCACATCCAGCGGCACCTAGCCATGTGCTGAGCATTGAAACAAAACCATGTGTGTGCGAGCGAAAGAGTCTTTCCCTGTGGACCCAATATGATCCAATGACAACAGGTGTCCTGAATCGCCTACGTAAGTTTGCCGTTTTGATTTGGTGGCATTCGAGGTTGTCATCTACTTGAAGCAAGGCACTTTTCGCCACCCTGGACGCGTTTGAGATGAGTTCCGAGTTCCGGGCCTTTCGTTCAACTCTAGGCTGATAGAAGCGAACCGCCTCCCGAGGGTGTGCCTGGACACCGGGCCGGTGTTCACGTCAGTCCCTTGGGCCCTTGAGAGCACTTTCGGGTGGTGTGTGGCAAGGGGTTAGGTCTCATCATCCGAACAAAAACCTTGTCAGACATAGCCGCCCAAAGAACCCGGCCCGAAGGAAGAAATCCAAACCCAAACATCCAAGTCATCCTGCAGCTTGCAGAAAATGTTTAGTGAGTGGACTTGGGCTTTGATGTGAATGGAATGTGTTGCAGGCAATTGTCTAAAACTTCTGAAGATATCTGAAGGAAAAATATCTCAAGTCGGGCAAAAATTGCCAGCTGTCTTTCCAAGTTGTTGGGACACTGATCTGCAATCTACAACTTGTGGTTTCTCGCAAAACTCCGGCAACACTGCAAATTCCCGCAAGGCAGGAAAAGTTACAGCTTGTTTTTGGCAGGGTGCTGAGCGATGTTCGTGTTGTTTTGTGCCAGCCTTTCATATCCACATTAGTTCACTGGCGAGCAGTTTTCCTCGACACTTCAAAAGCCGCAGACCACCCCCGCCAGGCACACCATGACCGTTGCCACGCACCTGGCTAAAAAGCTCTATCTCCAGTTGCAGGCGGCGGGCTTCAACACGCCAGCGGATCTGTGAAAGCACAGCCTCACCTTGGAGAGATTCATTTCCAAACAAAACAGGGTTCCTACTGACGGGGCTTCCCATTAATGCAAGAATAAATGTTCAACTCACTCAACTTGTGGAATATATTGGTGTGATTAGTCGTCCTTGATATTTTGTAGAATCCTTAGAAAACATTTCACGGCCATTGATGCAAAGGGTGTGAATCAAAGCCAGCCAATTTCGTTGAGAATCATGTGTAATATATATATATATGTATATATATAATATGATATATACATATATTAACCTGGAAATTCTATGGAAGGTCTGTGACGCGTCGCCGGAATATGTCCAGAATCTCCCAGAAGACGCTCCATGGCTCCAAAGATTCACTCATTTCCTGCAGAATATCCAGGTTCGGAATAGGTGGGGAGCCCCGAGCATAGGCATACCCAGGAAAGAGTAGATGTTATTTGTACATTTAATATATATATATATATGAGCGACGTGCAAAACCTCTTATGCGTTGTAGTGCGCACGCTTCCCAACGTTATCGTTTTTTTCTGTGAACCTTATCGTTCCTGAAGGTTTCCTTCACTTTACTTACTTAGTCTTGACTGCAGCGATGTTGCCTTCATCGGAGGTTTTGGCAGTTGCTCATATGTATATATATATATACATAAATATTGACTTATAATGACTTATATACTATCCTTCAGCAATGAATAGTTGTGTCGGACGCCTGGTCTGTGCTGGTCAACCCAACAAAAATCCAAAACTGTTACAGTAGATGTCCCGTCCACTTAAGGCAGCCATTAAACACTTGAAACATACTTAACAAGCATGCCACCAAAATGATAGAGTTGCAGTATGTCTATCATGTCATGTGAGCGTGAGCTGCAATGGGACCCACCTTGTGACTATATTCATCTATATATGTCTATTTGTTAGTAACCGTTAGACTCCGATAGACCGGTAGACCTTCCCAACTGTCAACTCCAGCCAAGGGTCATCGAGCATGTTCGGTATCGTCACACTGGCGGGGCAGTTGTGGGGCGCACACAGACGCATGCATGTGGTTCGGTGAAACCGGAGCTTTGCACCCTGACGCCTCCCATGGCCTGTGACAGCAGCTACTTGCCCCTAGTAGTGCGGCCAGGAGCCCCTAGTAGCGTCCTTGCTCCTAGTAGCGATGCCAGGAGCCCCTAGTAGCTTCTTGTTGTATAGACAAGATGTATTGTCTATCTGCTGCATGAGTGTTCTACAGTTCTCTGGCGACCGGAGCACGTCGCCACAACGACAAGCATGGTCACACAAACCATCCTCTCAAACCACCGCCAGTGGCCCACCGGCTCGCGCCTCCTTCTGTGAACGACGTATCTGGGCGGCACGCGCCTCCGCCTGGTCCACCAGACCGTCCCGATGGTCGATCTTCGCTGATGGGACATGAGCGAGGAACATAAAGATCAACATCAGGTCAAGTCTTGCGGCATCAGATTTGAGCTGCTGCGATAGAACACCTGCAAATCTAGGAACCGATTCATACCAGCGTGGGCGTGGGTTCTTCATTTATTCCAACGACGACACACCAGAGACTCTGGGATGACCTGTCCATCACGGCGTCTCAGCGTGCCATGCCCAAAAGAATTCCATCGATGGGGAGGTTCAACACGGGTTCAGCCCCCAGTAGCGTCCTTGCTCCTAGCAGCGATGCCAGGAGCCCCTAGTAGCGTCCTTGCTCCTAGTAGTAAGGCCAGGAGCCCCTAGTAGCTCCCTGTTGCCTCGGCTTCATCCTCTTCACGTTGAATTTCCTCCGCCTTCTGGGCCTCTTCTTCCGCCCGGGCCTCAACAACTGGGTTGGACACTGAAGCCCGATCCAAGAATGTATAGGGTAGTCCAGTGGATGAGAAGACTATCGAAAACCCATGATTAAACTCTCTCCCAGATCTCATGAACCCCTATCCAACTATGTCCAACTTGTTCCTTTTTTTCAATTTCCTTCAAAGATGTTAAAAGGCGTCACATCAATCCCTGGTATATTTTTCGTTTGACAAGATTTACTTATATCTGCCTACCAAAACCTTCCTGGTGACCTTTTTCGGACTCCTAAGAGACCTTTTCCAGGGTCTACATATACTACCAAGACATTGCTGGTTTTTGAAGGTCACTCACCTCCCAACCGCCCCAAGAGGTTGAGGTGAGGGTTGGGGTATTCGGACCAACATCTGGCTGGGAATTCCGATCAACTATAGATAACTATATAACATTATTGTGTGCCAATGCTGCATTTATCCAAAAGGTTGCCAACTCCCCCGTGTTTGAGCTAGTATCCTTGAGGATCTCAAAACAAAAAATAAGTCTATTGTTGGTTTCTTCGGCTTGTCTCAAATCTCAAAGGTAATCACCCAAGTCTTGCCCTAGAATACTCTGAAAATCTCAGTTCTGGTCCGCGGTGGGCTCTAACAAATTAGCAGACTTCCAACTCACTGAACAATGTCGCTGTGCTTTTGGAGTGATTGTCTGGAGCTGAGGAAGGGGCAAAGCTCGTCACCGCAGCACGCACCCGCTCCATGTCAAAGTCAGGGAACACGTCCAACGCAGGTAGCTGGTCTGCCTCTGCTTCGTTGGCCAAAACGTCTCCAGTTACTTCGAGTGCTTTCCAAAGCCAATTGGGAGACTAGCAAGTCTATCACTCACTTAAGACATCCCCCCTCACTCCTTTCGCCCAAAACTCCCCGAGCATGCTAGACGCTTGCGGACGTCGCAGCCCAAAGATTCCTACAACCTCTCCACATCCAAATCTCTTCCGGGCCACTGCAGGCCACCAGCTCCTAGCACTTCAGAGGTTTTCCTATCATCCTGTTCATGTCCAAGAATGATCTATCCCCGGATTTAATAAGTCAAACTCATGGCGGGTCATCAAAAACACGCCACTCCTAGAGCTTCAGCTTTTCACCTTCGTTCCGAACATGTTCCAAAACACCGCAGCTTCGCCTCATCGGGAGTCGAAGGCCACGAGTCAGCCTCGGGATTCCCGAGGCGAAGGAGCAGCGAACCGAAACGCATGGAACGGCCTTTGTCTTCTTCAACGAGGCATTCGAGGAGCAGATCCCTTCGTGAACTGAACAAGTTGGGTGTTGAATATGTTGAATGAACAAGTGAGATTGGATCCACATTCCCTACAACGCCACGAACCAGACGAACAAGGGCTAAGGGATAGAGAGAGAGCACGCTATAATACGCTATATATGATGACCCAACAAAGATCCAACTCGGCAATTCCACGACGAATTCTCCGCCCGCCTGCGACATGAAGTTGCGACAGAATTCCTTCAACCAATCGTATTGGTTTGAAGGAATCGGCGCCGGTCTCAGCGAAGTGTGGCAATATTCGCTGATCACACCAACTTGCAAGCTTACTTAGAGGCTCTCTAACTTAGAGGGTGATAGACAAACATCAGCCGGTTTTACATGGACCTTCTTGATCCAAGGTGGAAAGCCCTAAAGTGGTGTGAACCTGTACAGCATGAGCACAACCTGAAAAACTTGTTGCCGTTCTTGAAACTCCAAACATGGCGTGTTTCGGCGTGTGAAACATGAGGATTCCTCAGAGTCTGACTTCAGGTAGAGTAAAGACCTTGCTGCCCAATCGCACCTGGACAGCAAACAGGGATCAACATTCTTCTGATACTTGGCACAGTGGGTTCATGTTAAATTTAAGTTCAGTAGGTGCGCCTGGCATCGCTACTAGGAGCAAGGACGCTGCTAGTAGCTCCTGGCCTTACTGCTAGGAGCAAGAAGCTAATAGAAACAAAATAGAATTAAGTGTAATTTGAATTCCCCATAGTCAGACTTGCAGGAATGTCAGATCTACTGGTGTGGCCAAGAGAGATTGGACTAGGTTGGGCACACAAGTCACTATGCATAATGCACCAGAATCTCTCAATACAGTGACCTTGGTCCCATACAAAGCATGCAAAGTCTTTCTTTTTGTCTCCATCACATCTTGTCGGCCTCAGTGTGTGAGACCAGGCTTGCCAAGTACATGCTGCTGATTCTCACAAAGTCTGTTCAAAGCCTGCCACAACTCGGAACTGTTCTTCTAAGTTCTAAATATATAATATCCAAAAGGCTTTTCACATGAGTGGATGGAACAAGAAGCCAAACATACCACAAATACCTCAAGACCTCAAGTATCCTCAAGTCAACGTACTTTGGACCTGGAAGGTTCAAGACGTGACCCGCTCTGCCCGACATTGCTGAACCCCATTCTTTGACATGCCTTCTGTTTTACGTACACCACCCAACAAATCTGCTTAATCAGGTTGCTTGCGGGGACTCCTTCGAATCGGGTCGAATTCAATCCAAGATGCCATAGGCATTCCAACTCGCCACTTGATGGATGGTCCATGCTTTTCGCTCTTGAGCTTCTTCCTCACAAACCAGAGACGGAGAAGTTATCATCAAAGACTTGAGCAAAAGTTGCAAGTCAAAAGGCAGTTAGAAACACCCAGCTATTGCCAATCGACTAGTGTATGGACTGTTTCTGGGTGTTTCTGAGTCAAAAGGTGGCCAATCTGCTCGCCTGCACGGACAAGAATCGATTGATTGCCTCCTCGAGTGGCAAGCCGGAGCCGACTGGGTGAAAGAGTGCATCGGATGTAATTAAGTTAATGATTGGGAAACTATGTAATTAAGTGCCTGGCAGTTTAAGACCCGAAACTGTTTGACGATATACTTCATGCAATAACATGTTTCCCTGAGATAAGAGGGTTCCGTCGAGATGCTAAAACACAATCTTTGCAACATGGTGTTGCCCCGTCGCGGGGCAGTGAACGGTCCTCTTATTGCAAGCGAGCAGTGATGAAAACAACACGTGAATAAGGAAAAGGAAAGCTCACCACATGGGCCCCTGAAGGTGTATTTCATTGTGTTTCTATAGAGATTAGAAGATATTAGAAGGGTAGTCTTTCAATCTTTTTGCTGGCCTCGCAATTCATTCAAATTCATTCTCAAGTCCCATCTTCTACAATTTCTATATAGATAATTATAGGTATAGTTTTGTGACAGTTGTGTGTCTCTTGAAAACATCTTTGCACCAGATCTTGGTCTGCCGACCCCTCTTGTGACACCCTGGCTTCAGAAAATGCAATCGCGTGAGCCTCCACAAGTGGATGGACCGCTGGTTCTTGTCCAAACTTGGTGAGCCATGGCAGTGGGCTGTGGGTCTTGATGTGCCAGGAGACCCGGCAGGATGCATGTGATGCATGCTGGCCTGCTTAAAGTGGCATCTAAAATGCCGGAATAATGGAGGCGGGTTTTCACCGACTCTTGATTTGGGAAACCTCAAAACACGAACAATGGTCATCAAAGCTCACTTTGGGCTGAGTTGCACCGATGATTGTCATCATATCCGAGAAAGCAACGTACTTGGGCATCAAAGTTGTCCCGTGCTCTTGAGACAAGCGGACACATGATAACACCGTGCACCTCCACCAGTGGATTGAAAACTATGAAAGTATTCTGGTTCAAATTCAACTTGTGTTGGCATGTGTTGGCTAGTATTCAAATTTACTAACCTAGCGGCCACTCGTCACACTCTCTGTTTGCTCCACGCCAAGCGGCTACATAGCGCTTCTGAAGCGCCTGGCACAAAAGGGGTCTCACCTTCTCATGCAAGTGTGGGGACCATGTCCTCATGATTATGGTTAGGACATGAACGAAACATCCTGTTCCACACAGCAACTCGAAACATCTCGAGAACCGCAAGCAAGGAGAACTAGAAACTTGAGGATTGAAGTTCACACAAAGTGTGGAAGCATGTCACAAGTAATGTAAAAAGGGTTGATGAAAACATGAAGGCTTTCGCCCAGCATCCAAAGGGTGTAAAGTTCCTTGTCAATGTCTCCTCAGGTCTCCTCAACCCTCGATCCGCCCCCCATCTCCGCCTTGCGAAGCCCGCCCAGAAGCTTGGAGACTTGACAGGTTGAATTGGAGCCCCACCCTTCACCTGCAAGCGTGGTGTGCCAACAAGCAGAAGGATTTGTGTCAAGCATTTGAGGTGATTGGAGGCTGGAGAAGCGAACATCTGGAACAAAGCCTGGAACAAATATGACCTGAAAATCGAAACCAGCAAGTAAAGAACTGGCAACATTATCACCAAGGACCCCCAAACTTACATCTCTCAACGACCCATGGTCATGTTCCTTCCAAAACTGCTGGACGCTTCCAAGTTGCTGCCAAACAAGATCCTAGGACCGCGCAGTGCCACGCAGGCACGGCAAAGCTTAAAGAGCAACAAAAACAAACCACTGGAGATATCATTATATGTGCGCAAACAGTATATAGAAGTCAAGACCTTGAGCTCATGACAAACTTCCCTGCGGTTTTGTTCAAAACAAGGGACGACCGCACCACCGCGGATCAGTGTACAATCATTCAAGAAATGGTGTTTAAAAAATCCTTGCGTTTGACGGACATTTCTTCCGGGCATGTTCTCCATCTAACTATGACGCTAACTGCTAACTCTTGATGTATGAATTGATGGCCCCCAGTGCGCTGATGCACCATACGTTTCCAACCAAAACCCGGTTCCACCCTTCCACCATCCTTGCCAGTAGGCACAAACTCAACAGGCACCAGAACCGAAACTGGCACATAACACACACCTGCTACAAAAGGCGTGAAAATACGCGAAACGATTGCCGTGCAGGACAGGCCACGTGCGCAGCAGGTTGGAGAGTTTCTTGCTGTTCGAGCCCAAGCGCAAGCGCTCTTCTACTTGAGAATTCCTGCACAGGGCCGCTGGGCCACTTCTGGAATCCCCAAG
The DNA here is from genome assembly GCA_963970005.1 of Durusdinium trenchii. Classification (NCBI taxonomy): domain Eukaryota; class Dinophyceae; order Suessiales; family Symbiodiniaceae; genus Durusdinium; species Durusdinium trenchii. The sequence continues at coordinate 263,376 of CAXAMN010021562.1, read as the reverse complement.
ACGGAGAACAAAACACATGCCGTCCCATGTTCAGCAACCACCCAAAGTACTTTACCCTACAATGATACTATTGCGATGATTTGACCAGTTTTCGTGGCCCCACGCCACTTGCATATGTGTGCACTTCGCCGGTCCAGCTGGCCCATGTAGCTGGAATGAGGAAATCCCGCACTTGTTTGGCCATCTTTTTCTTGTCTTCAAGGCCTGAGTGAGTTGAAGCCGCGGTCACGAAGTTGTGGCCGCTCAAAGCAGTCTGCGCCCGATGGGTTCGAACAACAAACCAACAGCTGCAAAACGCAGCTGTCTGTGGACATTTCCTCCCGCAAGTTGTCTAGACTCTAGACAACATCCTTTTGAGACCTGAAAAGTTTGAGAAGGGGGGTCGTACAGTTTTTTAAACATGTATATGTTGTTTCCCCACATTGACGTGTGGAGTTTTTGTTTTTAGTGTGGTATCCGCTCCTCCGCCTCCTCCTCCTCCTCACACCTCCCGCTTGCCACCAACCAATTGCTACCCACCAATTGTCACCAACCAATCCCACCAATTGCCATCTACCATTTGTCATCAACTGATTGTCATCAACCAATTGCCACCCACCAATTGCCACCAACCAATTGCCACCCACCAATTGCCATCTACCAATTGTCATCAACTGATTGTCATCAACCATTTGCCACCCACCAATTGCCATCCACCGATTGTCATCAACCGATTGTCATCAACCAATTGCCACCCACCAATGGCCATCCACCACCTGTCATCAAAACCAATTATCATCAACCAATTGTCACCAACCATGCAATTGTTATCAACCGACTGTCATCAACCAACTGCTACCAACCAATTGTCATCAACCAATTGCTTCCAACCAATTGTCACCAACCAGTTGCCACCAACAACTTGTCATGAGCTAACTAGAGCTAGAGCTGTTGAAAGTCCGTAACACGGAAGTTTTGCACCCTAAACTTCCTTTGATTAAAGTTAACAGGTAAAAAACTGGCCAGGTTAGAATCATAGCTCTGTTAAAAACACACATACCCGCTTACAACACACACACACACACACACACGCATCACCGTTTAAAAATCAAAGTAAAAAAGCACATCTCCGTTACAAACACACGGATATATAGAAACGCGTACTGATTTGAATGCCGCGCGCCACACGGCGACCTAGGAAACCAGATTCCTGAGAGGAACACCAAAGCCTGTGCATCCTGGCGGTCTTCAAAAGAAGAGGAGGCCCAAAGCGCAAGAACCAACACGACGGTCACGGATCGACAAGGTGACGACGGCCACTCATGTCTGGATAACTCATTAGACCTTTACTGAAGAGTGGAGTCACAACTTGTTCAAAAGTTCAAAACATCGCAGCTATGATTCCAAGGATTACACACACACACGCCTCCCCGAAGGGAGGCGAAAAGTGCTAAGGCCAAGACGGATACGCGCGCACGCAGCAAAGACAAAAGAATGAAGACATGACAAGGGGACGGGACGGGGCAAAGGTGTATGCGGTTGCGATGAAAGGGAACCAAGTGCACAGGGACAAACAATGAAAACCCACCTCATTATGAAGACGTGGGCGACCTGAAACCTGGGTTGAAAGTAAAAATGTAGTTGCGCACGTACACACTAAGGCCGGGACCAATGTGCGCGCGCAAACGAAAGAAAGGATGAGATGACAAGACATGAAGACAGGAGGGCATGAAAGAAAAGAGGAAAACAGATGTGTGTGAAGGGGATAAGGGAACGAAATGGAGGGGGCGACCTCGTTTACACGTAGACGCTGCGCGCGCACCTAAGAGTGGAACAGGCTCCTTGAGCAAGCTTCGGCCGCTGCGGCCACGTACGCCTTGCCAAAATGGCTGGCTGCTCTGACAGCTATGGTCACGTTAGGGCATGCCCGGAGGCGGCCAGCTTAGAATTCGAGAATCCGTCCAGTCTTGGCAAATGACTTTGGCGCAAGCCTACTCCGCCCGCTCTTGGCACGTGCGTTTCCACGGCATTAATGGAAACAACGACAAACCCCCGTTCAACGGGTCCACAGGGGGCGCTCGGCGGGCTCACCCTGGGCTCTCACTCAGGAGAGACACACTTACAGAAACGCATACTGATTTGAACGCCGCGCGCCAGACGGCGACCTAGGAAACCAGATTCGTGAGAGGAACGCCAAAACCTGTGGATCCTGGAGGTCTTCAAAAGTTTGTCACTGGCGCTGGACAAGCCGTTTTGGATTGCTACCCTGTGAACGCTGACGGGTATACCACACAAAACAATCTATATAACCTCTACGCAGGCGTTGAAGAATTGTTTCCCTTTGCCATCACAAACCACCCAACATAGAAAAGACTACAAAGGCACGTGCGAGAAACTGAATCACGTGACCAGTTGTAGTGTTGGGAGCGTTAATCCCAGTGACACAAGTCTGTGCGCAAGAAGGTCCCGTTTGCTAAGTGAACTTGTACCACTGCTCAGGAATTCTTCATCTTTCTTTGTCAAGTACGCAAAAGAGGTCAGACTTTGTTTTGGCCTGGCGCCCTTGGCAGCCTGACCTGGAAGGATCGTTTTGATTGACTTCACAAGATCTGTCTTGCGTGGGGGTATCCATGGGCCTTCTTTGATCTTCTTGATCAATACACTGGCTTCCTCAACTGTCCACTCGTGCACTTTCAAAGGCCACATGGCCACTTGACATTGCTGATCCAAACATTGTTGGCAATCTTCGTTGGACAGTATACTTTGTTGCGCCTCAAGGAGGGTCTTCAGGCTGTCCAGCACGCCAAGTAGTGACATTGCAAGAACTATCCATACAAAATTGGCTACACGACTAGCAAGCGAGTCGTGGTGACCCTGCGAACGCGCGAGCAAGAAGGCCCTGCAAAACAAACAGTGCCTGTGAAAAGGCTTTTAAAAGATCTTAAAAGCACATCTCCGGCTTTCAATTCAGAGTATACCTCAAGACCACTCGTAGGATGTCCAGGTCCAAAGTCGCCGATCACCTGGCGGCAGCGAGGCGAAAGTAAAGTTTGCAAGGCGCGAAACAAAAACACGACTGTCTCCAACTTGAACAACAAAAGAACAAATGACCCCCGCCATGACTCTTCAACTTGAAGCCTGCTGAGCTTACGCGCAAGAAACATTCACCAACAAAGACAACGCACAAACAGTCATATGTTTTGCGTTTACGCATTGAGCATGTGATAGCGCTGGCTCTCTATAGCCCTTGCGTTGGTGCCCATAGCCCTGCGTGATCACTCACAAGCACGCTGCTTTGAAGCCACGCCGCATAACCCTGCTCCATGCGCAAGTCATGATACACACTGCTAACTACACTTGGCTTACGCCACAGGCACTTCAACTTTAATTTTGAAACCTAGCAAAAGGTGGGTTTACAAGGCAACCCACAGCGGCAAGCGAGTTGTGGACCTTGCAAATGTGCGAGCAAGAAGGCCCTGCATCGCATTTTGCAAATGATTTGAATTTGATTTGAGTTTGTTCCAAAGTCTGTGAAAAAGCTTGCAAGCACATCTCGGCTTTTAATTGAGCGTATATCTCAGGAACACTCCTAGCATCAAGCTACACCAACTGAAACATGCCAAGGTCCGAAGTCTTGCCCAGATCCACACTCCCTGGCAGACTGCAGGCCTGCGTGCCAGCAGGAAAGCACCTGGCCAGAGTGAAACAACGAAGGTCAAGGAATGCTTGCGCTAGCAACAAAGTCAATGTTTGCTTTCCATGCGCTGATAGTTTCAACCGTCGTTTCAAAATTTTTCAAATTTCAGTGGCAAAAACTCCACGAATTGAACAAATGAACCACTCCCGGTCTCCAACCCTCCAAGCATGCTGCGCTAACACGCAAAAAACACGGACCAACTGGAAAACGCATTCACCAACAAGGACAACACACTGGCCAGCACTCCCTTTTGTTGATCAACAAGTCATTCAAAGGTGTGCTTCCAAGCAGTCTTTCAACTGCGCCGACGCTTGGTAGGCCACTGCCGTTCATTCAGTTTGTCACGCGCACTCCTGCCGGCATTGTTGGTGTGGCTTTGCGTGTACTCCACCAACGGGACGTTGTACTCCATTTTTCGTCTCCCCTGCCATTTAAGGTTCAACGTGTAGGAGGAAATGATCCAATCCAGGGTCAAGGCCTTCATGGCCCACACACTCACACCGCGTAGACAACACCCCGCTGCACTTGCCGGAGTCCGGGTCTATAACATGGTTCGCATTCACGCTGAGATTGAGTATCTGATAGCGCGGTGGGTCTCTCACCTGGTCATCATGATGCGTCGGCAGGGTCATCTCAGATTTCATGATCACTCCACAGCATGCTACTACAACCTCTTCGAATCGCGTTTAGCTCGGGTTTCAAAGCGAGCCACATAGCCCTGCTCAGTGCGCGAGTGGTGATACACCCTGCTAACTGACGGTCGATGTCATGTCCACAACAAGGTGGATGCAACAGTTGTCCACCATGAAAGCCACACACGTCAAGACTGCTGACACAGCGTACACACATGGGAAAACATAGGAAAACACTTTGGATGCTGGCAAACAAATGGGCTTCGACGTGGTTGTTTCATGCATCTGAAAAGTCCTTCCAGCCATCACCCTGTGGCTCACCCCCATCATTGCCCCCCGGCTCATCATCCGGCTCATGAGCCGGCTCATCCTGCTCCAGCTCTATAGGCGCTGCTCTCAGGCCAAGTCCGGAGTTGCAAGAGGCGAGGCCCGGTGACGGAGGTTTCTCCGAGGAAGTTTCCCATCCGGGTGATGTAATAGATTTGATGGTTGAAATCTTTACGCACTACCCCAGGTCCAAATCTGTAGGCTGCTGTTACTTCCCAGTCGCTGAATGGTAGAGTGATTTTGCTCTTGGCCTGTCTACACTCCATGAAATGATCATGGGACTGGAAAACCACGGTTCCTTTCCCCAATACTTGACTAATGTCCAGCAGAGTGACAATCAACCTTTGAAAATCACCTTCATTTGCGGGAGAACTGGAAGAAACTACTGTCAGACTGACCCACTGTGAACCACTACCATCCGAGTGACGTCAAATTTGAAGAGGGTGCATCTGGGTTCTGCACTTCCTGACATGAGGCAAGAATCGCGCGTCAACATCGGCCAAGAAAACAAAACCGAGTATCCCTTAGCTTAAGACATCCCTCTTGATTTGATCAGCACGCCTACACGGGCCTAAACTCCCTCAAAAAAATCATAGAAGCGCATAGCATGTCCTCTTGAATCTCTGCAAACACGTGTTCTTCGTTCCCATGATCACTTCATGGAGTGTAGAAAGGGCCAAGAGCAAAATCACTCTACCATTCAGCGAGCTGGAAGTGAACCCCTCGCCCCTCCCAAGTTTGCCCTTGGCCTGAGAGCAGTCGCCCCGCTCGCGCGCGCGGTCGGTCTCTCTCTCTCTCTCTCTCTCCTCTATGGACAGGTAGCGAGGCAAACACTCACATGTCTCTGGAAGTGTAACGCATCAACCTATTTTCGCATAAAGTTCCTGGAATCTATGTCATCGAAGATAGACTTCCAACGACTCTGTTGGCAAGAGACCACAGGGTGCGCTGCAGGGCTAAGGCCCGCCAAGTGCAGGGCATGCGTTGGCTCGCCAAGTCTTCGGTACAAGCGCATTCTTTGCCACACTGTTGCTAGCTTTTGTTTTCAAACCCTGGTTGACACAGCAACGGAGTCCAAGCACAGACAGACTCAACGCACACACCAGCAATCCATACACACAAACCATTTCGTCTCAAAACTATTCAAAACAACCCGTGTTCTTCCTGAATTCCTCAAGAACACCTCATCCAACCACTGAAACCTTCCAACACCCACTCCGTCAGCCGCTGACTTGCGCCGGCTGGCAGCACCCTCCAGCCATCCCGCCTCGCGAAGCAGACGCGGTACTGCCAGAGACCCTTAGCAATCATTGCAGTCACAGTAGACTGATGTCCGGACCAACAATCTACCAGCGAGCACAAGGGCCTGCCAAGATGAGGGAACACAGCATGACACAGTTCAATCAGACTTCGTTCCTGAGTCCTTGAGTGGGGACAACACGCAACCTCTGAAACCACTAGTGCAAAGCCCCAAACACTAGTCCAAAGGTTTTTCGCAATGCATTGCAATCAAATGTCACTACAAACAGATTTCTTGATTCCCTCAAAGGCACTTTCAGACAGCTAGGGCAACACACAAACTCTGAAACCTTCCAACATCCAACCACTTCTTGGTCTTCGCAATCTTTGGCTTTACGCCCAAGGCTTTCTCCTCTCGCATCTTCGCGCTCGTTGTCTTCACGCGCAAGTCCTTGATCTCTTCGCGCAAGCAGGGGATAAGATTGCGGCGCGTGACAAGAAGGACGTCAGCGCCGGTCCATCCCTCGAACTTTGCCATGAGATCTACCTTCACCTGCAGGATGGCATCATTCACAGGATGGGCATATGCATGGACCGCAGGGCCAGGGAAACCATACACCTTGAAGGTGACGTGGATGGCACCACTTTCCACACGCGCACTCAGCGAACACTTCAGAACACGGAGAGCTTGAGCGGTCAAATATGCGGGCGCTCTCGTTGTTGTGACCTTCTTCATCACAAAAGTTGCCGCGCACCCCCGCCACCTCGTACTTCACTCTAAAAAGTAGCCATAAATCATAATCGTAAGGATTCGTAAGGAAAAGTGTTTTCCCAACGACATCCTGGTGAGTTGCCCTAGCCGCAAGCTGGGCAAGCTTCTCAGAAGACTGGGATCCGAGCGCACCCAATCCTCCGGGCATGGCATGGAGGGCTTTGGCCGCTCAGCTTGTATTGCCATCTGCCAGCCATACCAGCCTTTGATCACAGACCAGACGAGAGCAAAAGGCGAGCCACAAACGAACACAACACACTCTCTGCCAGGGTGCGAGCACACAGCCCTGCAGTGTGCTTAGCTACCTTGCAACCACCGTAAGCATAGTCAGGCCCATTGGCCAGGAAGATGTAGCTAATGAAGCAATGTGCGAAAAACAATGCGTTTCAATCTCAGCCAAGTCTCACAAGTGTATGCGACAGCACTAGTTTACACTTGCTCTGCCACCAACAAGCAGTTTTCGACGCACACAGCACTGGTGTTTTCAGCAAATCCCCACAACACTTGACCTGAACTCCTTTGATCGAAGGAGTGTGCATTCACACAACACTTTCACTATTGTAATTGGACCAACTCAGTTGATTTAAGCCCCTGTCTGCATCAGCGCTCACTAGGGTTCACCGTCATCATCATCATCATCATCATCATCATGCTCCTCCTCTGGCTCGTCTTCCCGCTCCTGGGCGTCCCCCTGCGTGTCCGACGTATCCTCATTGTCCTGCTGGCTGCCACTCTTCCTGGGCTTCCTGACCTTCCGCCGTCGTCCAAACTCACTAGATTCCTTGTCAACCAAACCTGCCACCCGCAGCCAGGACAGGTTCTCCTCTGAAAACTCCACCCACAGCTCCGCGCTTGTGATGGACCAAAGCACTCTCATTGGCACCGGCACGACAGAGCTTGTCGCTGAGGTGCTTGGATCACCACAGAATTGCCAGCAATCATCCAGTCCGCGTCTCGGGCTTGAGGCCTGTTTTCCTTCCCACTAAAAGAGGTGCAGAGTTCTCTGCCTCATCGTTGGCAAGAGCCACCTCGAATGCGTCTTGAGCGCGGTTTCGCAGCTTGATCAGATCATCGATGATCTTGAGGCGGCAGCTGTTTCCAGCCCGGCCTTGTCGGCGCTCACAGGAACTGACCCCCTCTCCCACTTGTGGATCTTGACATAGCGCACGCCATCCACATCAGCCGCGCGTGGGTACCACGGCTTTGAAAGTCCTTCCCGTGTGATGACAGTTGCGGTGGCAATCTTCACTGCAGCCAAGTCCGCCATGGTGCAAGTGTGTCAGCAACTATATTGACAGTCTTCACCAAGAAGCAGCACGGGGACCGGAGGCCTCATTTGTACCAAAGCGCTTGGCATCATTGATCGCAACCACAGCGACGAAAAAGAACTAGACGACAGTGTGGCCCGAGAGCATAGTAGACAGTATATACATATATCATATATGTGTGTAAATGTATTACGTCAATTGCTGTATATAAACACCCCACTCCGTCGTTTTTTGTCTCTGCTTGAAATTGTCGCCAGACCTTGGTATGCACAGTGAAAGTCATGAAACTCGAGAGTTGCAGAATAACAAACATTATACGGACAATCACTGAACTGAGGTCAGAACAGTTACTCTGATGATGAGTAAGAACTGTCAAACTAATGTCTCCACAGCTGACATCCAAAACCTGCATTTTATGACTCAAAAACTTAAAAATAATCTGGGCGTCATAGAATAGCAAAAATTGAGAGATATTCCATCTTGCAGCGCATTGTACTTTCACAGACTGCTGTCATAATCACCGAAGTGAGGTGTGGACAGTGAATGGTCAGAACTACCACATTTCCAAAATTTGATGCTCAATCTTGTTGCTGTATCTAGAACATCTGCGCGTTTCTTTTTCCGGTTTCCTATGCATATGTATACATTGAGTGGACCATTTCACTCAGTCCTTGTACCGCAGATTTTACAAGTGCTTGAGATAGTTCCTGTTGATACTTGTTACTGTCCTTGCGCCGCGGATCTTACAAGTGTTTCTGATAGTCCCTGTTCACACTTGTCACTGATCTGCCTGTCAAGTGACAAGTCATCGTGTCGTGTATAGTTCGCGCCCACTTTGCAGTGCAGATCGATTCACTATAAGCCCAGACTCATCAAATACTCTTCAAAATCTGGTCGTAATGGCGCAGCTGCCCATCCACGTGCGTTCTTACCAGAGCTGCTGCATACAGCGCTGACCCCCTGGGACTTATAAAAGTCCATGCATGGAATGCATTGAGCTTCGGCTGCGTACAGAAACATGTATTCTCATTCTCTGTGTCTTTCTCCAGCACCTTGATATTTCTGTTGGCGGCGCATTCTAGCTTTCTCAGTACAGTGTGGATTGATATCCGCAGCGGTATCCATGTCAAGACCATGGGAACCTGCAAGAAAAGTGTTGGCCGAAGAGGACATATTTCTTGGATCGTCCGACGACCTTGGTACTTCGGATCCACATGTTGGATGCGAAGAAGGAGATGGCACTGTGAGCTTGGTCAACACAGGAAAAGGTTCTGCGGCCGTTGATGATGGCACACAGAATGCTGGATTTGTCCGACGGTTAACATACTCCCTCTTTTGGTCGTTCATCCACTGTGTCAAGCAATTGGCTTCTTGTCAAAGCTCTGGCGACACCTTGTCCGGATGCCATTTGCGGCAAAATTCCTTATATGCCTTAATGACGGCATCAGTGTCATAGTCAGTGTCTCTCGCACTGCCTGGAAAACCCAGCTTCTGCAAAAAGACAGCAAAATACTGTGTCATGGCGGCGACTATACCAACGTGCTATAGATTACACACAGCTCTTGCTTTTTCGTTTGGATAATTCCCGTTCAAAGCGATAGATTTAATCAAGGTACCAATTACATCACGATCCTGAGTCAAATATCAGGCTGAAACAGTTATCATACACTGGGGAAAATCAGCTGTAGCAGCACAGAATACCAAGAAAGTGATCTGACCTGGTATGACACTTTATGCTCATTTTATTCTTTGCCGTGCTCTGTACACTGCACCAAGAAAGTGTCACTAAGCACATCAAAGTTGTCGCTATCAAAAACTATTATACATCTGTGCCTCACATGACGGTTAGTCGCATGGCTCGCGTTAAAACCACCAAAATGTCAGTGCCTCAACAACAAGCTTCAAAGTTTCATGACCTCATTGAAATCTCAAATCAGCGATCCACATAACACGCTGGTCTTCCACAGTCTTCAATGCCCACATGACATACGGTCTGGCCTTCCATGGTCGCAGTCCAGGACGTTCCTGCAGCAGTGCTCGCACAGCGTCCTCTACTGTCAAGTTTCGCCACAAGATGAACCATGCGCACAGTGCAGCAGAACAGCGACTGATACCACCAAAGCAATGAAAAGTGGAACGAAAGCTCGTGTGGATGCCTTCTCCCAAAGGATAGAAACCAATGGTTTCCATGCTTGAAGACACATGGTGGTGTAACTCATATAGGCGTCTCTATCGGCACTTGGTCTCTTGATAGTTGGATCGTCCACATACCAGCAAATTAAATGTGATCAACAGTCATATCAAGGCAATATTCGGACAGGCTCTTTGGCATTCCTTGCACAGGCAAGTCTTTGCCACGGAGCGTCACGATATCTGAAACCATCACACTGTGAAGTCCATTCACAACTAACCAAACACCACCTTCTAGGAAGGCCATTGACTACGAAACTATTTTAACATATATAATATATATATATATTATAAACTATTAAAACCAAAAAACAGCCCTCCAAAAGTGTTTCCAGAACGTTCTCTCATCTAAACAACTAAGCCAAGGATCGAAGGTCGGTGGCGTGCACCATTTGCTGCGCCTCCACCAGGATCTTAATTGACTCCGCCTCAAGGCATCACATTGTTGGGGTGGGAGGCTGGCTTGAATGTCCTGAAGGCTGTCTGACTACTGCATCTGCTGCCTCTTATTTGTTGCAACGTGCAAATAGGTGGTTGAGCCAGTGTCAAGCACCAGTTTGGCAGGAAATCAACGAAGACTTGGTGAAAAGATCGTCCCGGAGCGATGACAGCTTCCGGATTAGGGTCTTCCGTCCCCTCCATCTTTACCTCGAGGTATTACACTGAACCGAAAGGCCTGTATCCGTTGAGGCAAGTTGGATGATATTGGTGTTGCCTGGTCTTTTTCATTTCTGGTGCGGTCTTCGAACCTCTGGGAATCGGTTTTGGTGGGGAAAGACACCCGAAGGAACCACTCAAGAGATAAACATACTGTCATTCCAACCCTCACGCCAAGGATCCCGCAGAATACGAAGCTTTTAAAAGGTTAGCACGCGAGCAACGCTTTTTGAATAGCAATGAGCATCCAGGCGTCCATGGGCTTTCCTCACAAACATCCGAAGTCGTTAACCATTCTATGGGTGTCTGCTTCGACGTGCTTCGACCAACCAGCCCGGGGATGAAATGAACAATACAGTACCACGTGTTCGAAGGCACGTCTTTTGACTCGGCCCGCCCTAACAGCATAGGTCCAACCACGTCCGTTCCAGCCTCCAGTTCCACAATCTGGCTGACAGGTTCCAGGATCCAGCGTGGAACCCCTCAGAGAGTGGGGATGGTCACCAAAAACACACATCTAGTATCATCTAGTCTAGATGTCCATCTAGACATAGCTCTGCAGATGTGGAAACAATTGAACACATCTGAAACAAATCTCGGTTCCGCTTCAGATTTTAAGTTGCACCTGTTTCGACTTAGAGGTGGCATAGTTCAGCGCCCGGCAAGCTGTCTCCATACCGATAGACTGGCAAAGTTGCCACGCCTCTCCAGGCCAGAGTGGGCTAAAGGAAGAAGAGAAGCGACTGAAAGCCCAAAGACTCAAAGACCAGAAAAGAAGCCGAAGCAATGACAAGTGAACAGTGAAGATGCAAACATGGAAGCTGAGGCACCCGCAAAGAAATTAGTAAAGTAATTGCATCGATGCCTTTTCAGGCTCTACAGATTCCAATTTCCATGAGCTGAGCTGGAATTGACAAGTTGAACTTGGGCATGCAAGTTCATCTAGGATGGGCCTCAAGTATCGACTATAAGAGCAAAGGCTGTCCTTAAAACACCTGTTGTTATGTCCTATCCCACAATTCATCACAATTCCACACTACTCCTGTTGTCTGTTTGAAGCGCTTTGTTGGTTTGCAGCGGTTCATGCAAGTGTAGTACCCCTGTCGATGCATTGGCACCAACAGTTCTATTAAACCATGCATATTGCATATCGGCATATTGTCACATGAAAGCACCAAAATGAAACCCCAAGAGCATGTTTCGATGAGCATGGCTGATAAAGATGTGTTTGGTCTTGATCATCGGCGCTTCGTCCAAAGACGTCTTTATAGCGTACAAAGGTCCTAGTAGATTCCTTTGCTAGTAATTACAAGTGCCTCGCTAGTAGTAACAAGTGCCTTACTGGTAGTAACAAGAAGCTATTAGTTTTTACTTAATTCTTATTGTTACTAGTAGTAAGGCACTTGTTACTAGTATTCGGAGATGGATGAGCGGGACGTGCGGCAAATGATCGGATTATGTCAGACCGTACCTGGAAGTTCTGACTCCAAACGATGAGGCCAAAATTCCCGAAGTTTTCTGCAATTTAAAGGACATTTGAACATAGGGACAGCTTTGTTTAGTTTATAGATTGGCACGGTCCCACCTCGAGCCCATGACATTTGGAATTTGAAGATGGCGGTGTCTCCCAGTGGCCTGAAGATCCACAGCCCCTGTGCAGAATTTGCCAACAAGCTTCACATATTATTCTCACACACACATTTTGTGCAAACGCAATTGAGCTACCTGGTAGAAAAAGTTTCGTACTCTTTGCTTGGGATGGAACATTGTTTGTTATCCATACTCCGGTAGTAAACCACGGAGTTTTGGATGGCAAAGAAAAATATCTGGTCATATTATCACGGCAGGCTCGGTTCCCACAGACCCTCTGCCCACGTTCTGGGGGACTGGCTTGGCATGTGCGGCACACCTTCGAACGGCTCCGAAGCTTAGAGCTCGAGATCTCCATAGATAAGGGGAGAAGGTGTGGTGTCTTGTTGGAGCATGGATGCCATCAGTTCTATACATGGAGGTGTCCAATATTGGAATGACAAAAGGTACACATCAAGCTTGCCTGGAACAAAAGGTGTTTGATCCACATGTAGAAAATATATCCAACAAACACCATCCAGCACAACAGCTTTGACTGGGATGCCCGGGCCCGCGAGCCACTATGACCTAAACTACTGACTTTGCCAGGTCTCGGTCCAGCTCGGGCCACTTGGTCATTTCACGTGTGACCCCTGATGGCCTCGAAAAAAGGACGAACAACCTCCTCCTCGTGATACGTCAAGGCCTGAAAGGTGACTCTCCCTCTCCCTCGCTCGCTGGCTCTCTCTTTCTCTCTCTCTTTCTCTCTCTCTCTCTCTCTCTCCTCTGCAGTGCTGTGGCTGTGCAGGCCCCTCAATTTGCCCAGATTGTCTCAGAATGGCTTGCGGATGCAAATTGAATCCTGTGCCCAGTTCAATTGTCAGGCAGTGCCCTAAAATCAACTAAAGCCAAGCAATGCAATACACCTACACTACTGACCTTGTCAAACGCTTGGTTTTCCGCGCAGCCTATACTCTCAGTCTGCCAGTGCTTTCAGACTATTGCACATGACAGCCCTGATGGCCTGGAGCTGCCTCATGTACTCCGCCAAGGAGATCTTCACGTGGGAGATCCGCTCCAACGAATCCTGCGCTTTACTGCACGGGTTCCTTGGTGGGGCTGTGGCACAGTGTTCCCTACGATGTGAATCCATGTCTGGGCCCCTGATGTTGGAAAGGAGGCAAACAATGTTTTCATGATCTTCGGGAGCGGCAAAGCTGAAGGACTCACTGTACAATGCCTACAAAATTGAGTGTCCCACTGGAAATACCATGATTTACGTACCAATCTAAAGGTTCCTTCGGGATTATCAAATGTCATCCAACTTGGCAACTCCACCAACTCTCCACCTGCCTGCGACATGAATCAAGTTGCAACAGAATTCGTTCACTCAATTATATATATATATATTGGTTTGAAGGAATTTGCCCAGATCTCAGTGGGGTCACTAGAGTAGTGAGGTCATGTTTTTCCGACCATTTCCCACCAGTAAAATCAGCAAATGGGCTGCACCTCCAAAAAAGTTGTCTTGACATTCTTGATCCAGCATGTTTCCTCCTGGCAGCTGCATGTTCAGCCCACACTTGTACCCTCTGCCAGCACGGAAACGGGCTGCACCTCCAAAGAAGTTGTCTTGACATTGATCCAGCATGTTTCCTCCTGGCAGCTGTATGTTCAGCCCAAACTGAAAACCCTCTGCCAGCAAGGAAACGGGCTGCACCTCCAAAGAAGTTGTCTTGGCATTCTTGATCCAGCATATGTCCTCCTGGCGGCTGTGTGTTCAGCCCATCAATGCACCTTCTGCAAGTGTTTTCAATAGAGTAAAACAAGTCGGTGAAGAAATGCTACCAATCCTTTCAGGTGCCAAAATGAGAAACATGATAGCTTTTGTCTCTGATGACTTGTAGTTCTTTTTTTCAAAACCTTCCCATTATCTTCCAAGCAACGAGAAACACAGCTCAACCCACCCACCTGTCATCAAGATCCCTGGCAGCGGCCAAGTTTGTCAATCAGAGGTATCTTTGGGCGACACTGACTACAAGCAATTAGTCTCAATTTTGTCAACTTATGTTTTCTTCCCGGTCGAAGTGTCACTACCTCGTGCAGTGCACAGGTTCCTAAAGCCAAATGCCAAGTTCCCCTCACCAAGGCCCACTGCACCTTCCTCGCTGTCAGCTTGATGGGTCGTTATCAAGCTTCCTTGCATGAGTAGAAGTGCATCACAGAAAGATCAAGTGTTCAGCCAGCAGACAAAAATGTACTGTAATGCAATTGCCCGGTCTAAGTCTGTTGTTGCTTGGCTTCCGCTGATCCAGTGCTTGATCTGCATCCTAAATTTTTGTGACGCACTAGTATTAAAGTTCAAGGGAGACTCTCAATTCTCAATATTCTTAATGTTTGTCAAGCAGCAATCACCCAGCCCACCCAGCGACCTAACTTGACTAACGTGCACCTGGATAGAAGGCCATCAATGTCACCTGGGCAGAGAGGTCGCCCATTGCGGTGACTGCTTTGACCACATCCTGGTGCCTTTCCTGCCGGTCAGCGTGGTGTTCGGAAACTCAAAGGTTGGTTTCGGAAACTAAAACGTGGGTTTCGGAAACTGTGGTTCAGAAACTCAAACGTGGGTTTCGGAAACTGTGTTTCGGAAACTGGAAAGGTGGGTTTCGGCAACTCGCCAATTATGTTCGGAAACTGTGGTTCGGAAACTGGAACGTGGGTTTCGGAAACCGTAACCTGGGAACGTGGGTTTCGGCAACTGTGGTTCGGCAACTGCAGGTACTGGTACCTTCATCTAGCGGCTGGCGATCACGAACTAGTGCAGCTTGCATCAGGAGGGCGCGTCTTGGCAGGTGGACGCCAACGTGGACACACCTTCATATGTCTAACAAGTGGACATTCAAACCTTGATTGACACGCTGCACAAACTCTTCCCATGGCGCTGCACACCTATATACAGTAATGGATGTTACGAATGTAGTGTATATGTAAAGAACAATAACAACAATTTGGATTCCAGCCCTACCTACTAGCATGGCCTCCATTCTGCAGGCAAGTGTCAACAACCTACTAGCAATGGCCTCCAACCCTGAGTGTAGAAAGCTGAAGGATGCTGAAACATCATGAAGAGTCTACTTGAGGACGACGACGCTCTTTTCCATCAAGGCTCTTCTTGCGTCGGCACAGGCGGGGCCTGCATCGCACTGCGAAGATGGCGAGCCCTGGCGTGGAATCGGGGACGGCGAGTGAGGGAGGGGAGTCGCTCGAACCATCTGAACACGCACATTCTGCTGGCCGTTCCCATACATGACTGAGAGGTCACTGGCAAACCCCTTCTGATTCAAAGTTTTGCTCAGGCTTTAAAAGGCGCCTCATCTTTGGAGGCTTGAGCACAGGCAGCATCCCGTGCTTCCTGCACTGTTTAAAATTATAAGATCGTTTGGGCATCGGCGATATGAAGACACCCACTTCTGGACAGAGGTGTGCAGTTGGGTTTGTTTTTGGAACCTAATAACAAATTATACAAGCATAGACTCCAAACAGCTTTAAAACGATTCGTTTAGACCAAGAAAAGTCAAAAATTGATTTCTTGGTACGCCCTATTTTCACCCCAAGAGCAAACTGCTTCATCAATGAACTTTTGTCGGCATTGACATCGCTATTTGTTCGGCCACACTCCTCTCCAGTAAGCCGGACCACGTTCAGGGGCGCGGCCAAGACAAGGACAAGACCCGGACGCAGAGCCCAGCCTGTGGCCCGGCCAAGACAAGGACAAGAAGAGGACAAGGCCCAACCACAGAACCCAGCACAAAGGACAAGAGGAGGACAAGAGCCCAGTAAGCCGTCCATAGCACACGCGCGCGCGCACTCGCCCTGCTTTCTTTTTTTTCTCTCTGTCTTTCTTTCTTTCTTTCTTTCTTTTCTTTTCTTTTCTTTTCTTTTCTTGTCTTGTCTTGTCTTGTCTTGTCTTTTCTTTTCTTTTCTTTTCTTTCTTTCTTTCTTTCTTTCTTTCTTTCTTTCTTTCTCTATCTCTCTCTCTTTCTCTTTAAGTTTCTCTTTTTCTGTCAGTCTCTCTGCAGAGCGCGCCTTTCAAGGACAAGGCCTGGACACAGAGCCCAGCCACAGAGTTGACAGAGTTCAGGGGCGCGGCCAGGACGAGGAACAGGAGGACAAGGCCTGGACACAGAGCCCAGCCACAGAGTTGACAGAGTTCAGGAGGACAAGGCCTCCACACAGAGCCCAGCCACAGAGTTCAGGGGCGCGGCCAGTGAGTGTGGCCAGCTCTTTTCTTTCTAAGATAGAACCCCAACAGTAAACTGCTTGGGGTAAAAACAAAAACAAAAACAACAAACACCACACGACAATTGACCATGTTAGTAGTTTAGCACAGTAGCAGTTCAAACTGCAAATGCTACCAGTTCAACTGACAAACTCTGAACAAGTCAAGGTACATCTCATCAAGCCCTTGTTTTGGCCTGACTCAACAGGCTCAAATCGGCGTGTCCAGTTTTTTGCGGCAGACCTTGAAGAACTTGCGCAGACCCTGGCCTGGCCCGCCTGCAGCCTGCACTGATGGCTCAGTAACCTGCAGCGGCTCTGATGGATGAGTCGAAGTATTTAAAACCATCGAAATCAAGCACCGCCCCTAATATGTCATATTGCTAAAGCCTCGTACTTTTCTAATGGCTTCTTGTTGTTTCTGATGGCTTCTTGTGGCTTCTCCGGCGGCAGGTTGACGATCGCCTCTGTCACTGATATAAGTTCCTTGACATAAGTCTTACCTTTGTTGCCCTTCAGCGCATTGGCTGGAGGACCACGAGGAGCCAGCACGAGTTCGTAGTAGGTGCCTTCATCTAGCGGCTGGCGATCACGAACTGGTGCAGCTTGCGTCGTCTTGGCATTCTTCCTGCGACTCTTGACTATCTTGGCTGGAGGAGCAGGAGGGCGTGTCTTGGAAGGGACTCCAACGTGGACACGCCTTCATATGTCTAACACCTGGACATTCCATCCCTGATGGACACACTGCACAAACTCTTCCCATGGCATTGCACACCTATATACAGTAATGGATGCTACGGATGTTGTATATATATATATGTAAAGAACAATAACAACAATTCCATTCTACTGGCAATGGCCAACAACCCACTAGCAATGGCCTCCAACCCTGCTAACAAGCTTTGAGTTTACTGTCCAACAGTTTTCTTTCAGGGAGTGTAGAAAGCTGAAGGATGCTGAAACATCATGAAGAGTCTACTTGAGGACGATGACGCTCTTTTCCAGCGAGGCTGAAGTTCCCCATCAGCTGCACCCATAAGCGAGAGTCAAAGAAACCGCCATAACTGAACATGCAGAGTCTATCTAGCAGTTCCAGTATGTCGGCCGTTCCCATACATCACTGAAAGGTCACTAGCAACCCCCTCCTGATCCAAAATCTGTTCAGGCTTCAAAAGGCGCCTCATCTTTGGAGGCTTGAGAGCAGGCGGCATCCCCTGCTTCCTGCACTGTTTAAATTAAAATATCGTTTGGTGTGCAGTTGGGTTTTTTTGGAACCTAATTGTAAAGAAACAAAACAACAAACACCACACGACAATTGATCATGTTAGTAGTTTAGTACAGTAGCAGTTCAAACAGCAAATGCTACCAATTCAACTGACAAACTCTGAACAAGTCAAGGTACATCTCATCAAGCCCTTGTCTTGGCCTGACTCAACAGGCTCAAATCGGCGTGTCCATTTTTTTTGCGGCAGACCTTGAAGAACTTGCGCAGACCCTGGTCTGGCCTGTCTGTAGCCTGCACTGATGGCTCAGTAACCTGCGGTGGCTCTGATGGATGAGCCAATCGGCGTTTCAATTTTCCAAAAAGGTCACGGTTGTATTTGGAAACTCGACGGTTGTATTCGTACACTCGATGGTTGTATTCGGAAACTGGAACGGTTGTATTCGGAAACTGGGATTCGAAAACTCCGCGGTCGTATTCGGAAACTGGTATTCGCAAACTACGCAACTATCCACATAAGCTTAATGCCCCTGCCCCACCCCCCCACCTCCCCGAAAATAGTTTCTGAATACGACGAAATAGTTTCTGGATACAAGAGTTTTTGAATACAACGAAATAGTTTCTGAATACAACGACATAGTTTCTGACGACCAGTTTCTGAATACAGTGCAGTTTCTGAATCCGACTTTGTTCCTTTCCTGCCTGTCCTCCGCAAATCTTGAAAACCGCTGGACCCCTACCAAGTCAATATTATAACAATCGCTATATATATACTCTTCAAAGGTGCTTGAAAATCATTTACGCCAGCATAGACCCCAGAAAGCGAAAAGACTTTTCCGGCAGCGCCAGCAGCAACGGCGCCAGCGGGGAGCGCACAGCAGCGGCCCCAACCGCACACAGGAGCGGCACCCTGCACAGCACCC
The DNA here is from genome assembly GCA_963970005.1 of Durusdinium trenchii. NCBI lineage: Eukaryota > Dinophyceae > Suessiales > Symbiodiniaceae > Durusdinium > Durusdinium trenchii. The sequence goes on along the minus strand of CAXAMN010021562.1, from coordinate 244,623 downwards.
TGCACAACACCAGCACCCAAGCTCACCCAGCTCTTCCTATACTTCAAGTAGGACACCCAATAGCTCACGCTTTTCCCGCAGCACCAGCAGCAACGACGCCAGCACTCCCAAGCGCACACAGCAGCAGCACCCTGCGCAAAAGCTCCCAAACGCACACAGCAGCGGGACCCTGCAGCGGCGCCCAAGGTCGCAGACGCACGCACGCAGCTCTTCCTATACTTGAAGTAAGAACCACAATAGCTCAGGCTATCTGGAAAACAATACAAAAAGTGCTCCAGAATACTTCAGTTAAACTAAAAAATGTAAAACCGGAAAACAACTGTCAACAAAAATAAATAAAATCAACAACTTTAGTTTTGGGTTTGTTTGGATTTCCGTGGAAGGAAGGAGTCAAACGTTTGAATCTAAACCAACCTGTCACAACCTACTTTGATCACGCAAGAACATGTACCCTATCATCAAGGTCTGACAGAACCCTGAGAGCCCTGAGCCCTCACAGAGTTGACTTTCACCATAAATATCTTGTTGGCCCGATGAATCAGTGAGACAACGCAAGCCCAATGTTGTCTCCCAAAACGAAGAATCCCACATTCACACCAGCTCTTGAAAGAGATGGAATCACCTGACTCCTGCTGAGCTTGCAGCAGTCACACAAAAGCTGGCCTTTCCACAAGATAATGTCAGCCATAGTCCTTGAAAGATTGCAGTGCGTCTTGAGACTATGGCCAGGCTCGCGCAGGGGAGCTTGAAGTATTTGTACCAGCGCTACCAGTCCTACTGATACTAGTCCTACTACAACTACTACTAGTACAACAACAACAACAAAAACAACCAAACAAACACACAAACACACAAACAAACAAACAAACAAACAAACAAACAAACAAACAAAGAAGCAAAGAAACAAACAAACAAACAAACAAACCAAACAAAACAAAACAAAGCAAAGCAAAGCAAAGCAAAACAAAACAAACAAACAAACAAACACACAAACAAATCAAACAACAACAAACAAACAACAGCAAACAAACAACAACAAACAAAAAACAACAACAACAACAACAACAACCAAAAGCACAACAACAACAACAACAACAACAACAACAACCACAACAACAACAACAACAACAACAACCAAAAGCACAACCACAACAACAACAACTGCAAATGCAAACGCAACCAAAACCACAACTACAACCACCACAACAACAACTACTACTACTACTTCTGCTGCTACTACTGCTACTACGACAACGACTACTAATACTACGCTTGCAGCGCCTTCTACGGAGCGGCGGGGCCCGCTCACTGAGCGAGCGGGCCCCGCTTCGCGGGGGAGCGGCGCCCGCTCGCACAGGGGAGCGGGGCCCGCTCCGCTTCTAGTATTCGTATCAGTACTGATACAACAACAACTACTACTACTACCACTACCACTACTATACTACTACTACTACTACTACTACTACTACTACTACTACTACTACTACTACTACTACTACTACTACTACTGCTACTGCTACTGCTACTGCTACTGCTACTGCTACTGCTACTGCCACTGCTACTGCTACTTCTACTACCACCACTACTACTACCACTACTACTGCTACTACTACTACTACTGCTACTGCTACTGCTACCACCACCACCACCACCACCACCACGACCACGACCACGACCACGACCACTACCACTACCACTACGACTACTACTACTATTAATGTCAAGTTACGATTGATAAACCTCCCCTAATTAATCCGCAGACACAAACCCACCAGAAATTGCCCATATTAAACGTATTATTCGTGCCTATTTCCCCCCTTAATCTTCTAGTTGGGCATCAGAAACCCCCCCCCCACTTAATCCGAGCCCACAACCAGGTCAATTTTTCGTATTACTACTACTACTACTACTACTCCTACTGCTACTGCTACTGCTACTACTACTACTATTACTACTACTACTACTGCAACTACTACTCCTGCTGCTGCTGCTGCTGCTGCTCTGCTACTGCTACTGCTACTGCTACGTGCTACTACCACGACCACCACCACCACCACCACCATCACCACCCACTACCTACTACATGTTTGGTGAAATCCCCTAAAAATGTCAAATTGCCTTATTAAAAAACAAATAAAAACAATCATTTGACAAGCTCACAAAGGGTACCCCTCACAAGGGCCGGTCCCCCATCAATAATCTGCACCACTACCCCCTATTAATTTGATCCTGTGTCCCTGGCCTTTTCTTTGTGCTTGTTTAAACTTGTTGTGACTACTACTACTTACTACCTACCTACTACCTACTACCTCCCTACCTACCTACTACTACCTACTACCTACTACCTACTACCTACTACCTACTACTACTACCTACTACCTACCTACCTACCTACCTACCCACCGACCTACCTACCTACCTACCTATCTGCTACCTACTACCTACTACCTACTACCTACTACCTACTACCTACCTACTACCTACCTACCTACCTACCTACCTACCTACTACCTACTACCTACCTACTACCTACTACCTACTA
>CAXAMN010021562.1:225764-241579 GCA_963970005.1 Durusdinium trenchii | reverse complement strand
TACTACTACTACTACTACTACTACTACTACTACTACTACTACTACTACTACTACTACTACTATACTACTACTACGTCGTAGTAGAAGTAGTAGTAGTATAGTAGTAGTGGTAGTCGTGGTCGTGGTCGTAGTCGTAGTCGTAGTAGTAGTAGTAGTAGTAGTAGTAGTCGTAGTGGTAGTGGTAGTGGTAGTGGTGGTGGTAGCAGTAATAGTAGTAGTAGTAGTAGTAGTAGTAGTACTAGTAGTAGTAGTAGTAGTAGTAGTCGTAGTGGTAGTGGTAGTGGTCGTGGTCGTGGTCGTGGTCGTGGTCGTGGTGGTGGTGGTAGCAGTAGCAGTAGCAGTAGCAGTAGCAGTAGCAGTAGCAGTAGCAGCAGCAGCAGCAGTAGTAGTAGTCGTAGTAGTGGTAGGGTCACAGTGTGGTGTCTAGGTCTAGCTTAATCACACAGAGTTGAAGCCCACCATCATACATCTTGAGGCCGCCGGCGCTGACTGCTTCGATGCATCGGATCCACGTTGGTTTTCTCTTCGAAGCCATGTCCAAATGATAAGGAGCAGAAAAAAGAAAAGGCATTAACTTGCCTCGTTAACAGCAGGTGCTTCCGCAACACTCCACCTCGAAAGTGAAGGACAATCGCAAGAACAATGAGGACAATCGCAAACAGACATTACAACAATAAGGTACTTGCCGGGAAGACAATACTGACAAGTATAAAGGATACTTGTATCGACCCGGCCTCCGTCCATGCAAAGTTCTACCCCGTCGTCCACAGCATCTCAACGTCCATCGTAGTGGGGGCGTGGCACACGGCGTTGGAACAAGTCCAACAACTTCAGACCTATCATATGGTTGTGTTTGTTGTTGTTGCTGTTGTTGTTCGGCGCGCGTGAGTCTGTGAGTGAGTCATGTGTTTCGATTTTGTGAGTCTGAATCGAAACAAGATCTGCTTCGGCAAGGATTCTCCACATGATTTGGGGACCCATCAGGATCTGCTCAAAACTGAAGAAAGCGCCGGCCCCGACTCTGAATCCATATAGGATGTGCTCCGCAAGTATTCTTGTCCAGATGATTTGGGAATCCATCAGGTTCTGCTCAAAACAAGGAAGCTTCCACACTCCATGTAAAAGAGAAACCACCTCCCCTAAAAAACAAAATAAACAATCTAATCAGCATGATGCTTGCGGTAGCTGAAGCTAGCTTCCACGCTCCATGTGATCGTCAGGCACGCACACAGCAGCCGCACCAGCGCCCAAGCTCCCACATGCACGCAGCAGCGGCACACGGCAGCGGCACCAACACCCACGCTCCCACGCGCACACAGCAGCAGCACAGCAGCGGCACCCACACAGCAGCGGCACCAGCACCCCAGCTCCCACGCTCACACAGCACCAACACCCAAGCTCCCACACGCGCGCAACAGCCACACAGCAGCGGCACACAGCAGCGGCACCACACACGCACAGAACAGTCGCACACAGCAGTGGCACCAGCACCCAAGCTACCACGCCCACGCACACAGCAGCAGCGCACACGAGCGGCACCAGCACCCAAGCTCCCACGCGCACACAACAGGCGCACACAGCAGCGGCACCAGCAACCAAGCTCCCACGCGCACCGTACAGCACCCAGGCTCGAAAGCGCACACATGCATCTCTTCCTATACTTGAAGCAAGAACCCCAATAGCTCACGCTATCTGGGGAATAACAATATGTATATATATATACAATAAATGAAAGGTGGAGATCAAGAATATCAAAGTAGAAGAGGCGTTCTGGGCCCTTTACAGTTCCTTCCTTGACTTTCCATGAAAGGACTCCAGCCCATGACCGATTCTGAAATCGCGGCAGTGACTAAAGATATATATATATATAAACACAATATACTATCAGCTCCTGGCTGCTGCTTCTTTCACTGGGTTGTAGCTGATGAGTTGAGATGGTTGTGGCGCGAGTTATGAATTATGGGATGTGGCATAGCTCGTTTCACATCCTTAAAAAAAGCCAGCTTGAAACAAATACTACTATATACCAACAATAGAAATAATAATCACATAGAGTACGTAATAATAAACATAATAGTAATGATAGTAATGAAAATGATAATTATGTCGTCGTTGGCGTTGGAATGCCTGCTGAGAAATGTTGAGACTGGGAGTTTAGTTAGCCCCTTTGAGGATAAAAATGACACTGTATCTTGACGAAATCTTGGAGATGTGGTCGCAACTGTGAATGCTTCCCTTGAAAGTCATGAATGAACCAGTCCCAGCCGCTTGCTCATCACTTGGGCAGATCACAAAATCACAATCTATGATCAGGATATGATCCGGATAAACAGATAACAGTGCCTTTTAGCAAACAGAGTGACCTCTTGCAGACAGTCGCAGTGATCAGTGACAAGTGAGGAAAGACCCAAGAAACTTCGGAATTATATAGAACGGTGTAGTTGACACAGACGTGCCAACTGAGATGGTATCTGGCCTTCCTTTCTGGGTGAACGCCAAATGGCCAAGAGGGACAGGGACTTTGGCCGATGCGAAACGAAGCTCCATACCATAGGCATCAAGCACCCGAGGCTAGCACCCTCTCAATGTGGGTCACTGAGAGCTTGTTCTCTCTTGCTTTGTCCGGTTCTTCGCCTGCGGACGCACGGTTCTCATTCAATACTTGAGGTGTGAATCTGTGAATATGTGATCACGTCCACCTTTTTCCACAGCAGCAACGGGCCTCACAGCATTTCTCTCTCGACAAAACATGCCAGATAGCTCGAGCCGAAAAGCTGGCAACCCGGAACTCGCCATTCGATTGGCGCCCACAAAGCACAAAGATACACAGGCCGCCGAGAGACTCCTTGCTATGCCCACAATCTGCTGATAGCTCTCTTTGAACTTGGACAAGGCTTTATTGCTGGATCTTTTAGTAGAATCAAAATACCAGGATCGTCGTACAGACATCAGGACAGGATTCCCTCAAACCAGCAAGTCCAGTGCCGCACTGAAACGCACAAGAATAAATACAGCTAATACAGCATAGATCTCCAAACTAGGCCTGATTGATTTCATCAGGTTCCATGAAAGGATGGACCGACCCAAAGATCCGCCACTCACATTCACCAAGCGGGGTCAATACTTTGAACTGTCCATGACAAGTCGGCCCATCATTCGCACCGGCGCAGCCATGTGCAGCTGTGCACAGCCATGCGCAGCCGGCGGCCAAAGGTGGCCTCCGAGTGAATCACTGTATGGAACCTGCGCAAAAGCAAAGGTCAGAGTTCACGGATGAAACAAAAGGTACAGCCCAACCAATGGATCGGCTGACTGGCACTGCCGGGTCAACAAACAAACAAACGAACGAACAAAAAAACTCTTCGACTCCAACTCTAGATGGACTACGCAACTGGCAAGAGGTGTGTCGAGTTGTCCCATGAGGAGAATAAACTCAACAATATTCAACAATACTCAGCCTGAGCCAGGCTGCCCCGCAAGGAAGAGTTTCACTATCGGTTTTTTGGAGTCTGCGCATTGTTTTGCAAGGCCCAGCCCTCCTGAAGACTTCAGAATGGACGAGTTGAGAACTCTGGGCTCTTCATCCAGTGGAGGGCGTCGGAAACCCAATAAACTTGAACTTAAGAGCCCCAGAGCCGCTAAGCTTGCAGAGATTGTCCTAAAAAGGAGCAACTAACCCCAATGTCAAAATCTAAATGTGTTCACCAGAACGGTCCAAACCATCCCCTACATAAAAAAGGCAGGGGTGAGTGCTCCAAGCCAAACTCATCAAGTTGGAATAAGCTTGAAGGACCTCACCCTGACATCTCCTGGCTACTCCAGCTGTGCCTCAAAGCGCCGACCGTGATTTTGCGCTGAAAGGGTCTGCTGAGCATCCTCGACCGTTGGATGGGCCGACAATTCCAACACAGGCAGGGTTGGGCAGGTTGCAGCAAGGCCCAGGAAGATCCAAACAAGTGGTAGTGCATTGGATGTAGGGCTGGTAGAGTATCAGGGTCAGTCAGTATGTCGTTTCAGGATGTGTTGCCACAACGTGACAGAGAACGTGAAAGACTCACCAAGAGTAACCAACATGTAACATGGAGAAGACTACCAAGTATTGGGATTGCGCTGGGCACTCAGTTCTTGATTAATGGACCATGTCCAGGTTGAAGCATCATAGATCTTCTGGCTATACGAGGGCCACAACGAAGGACACAATCGGCCACCCAAAGGACCACAATTGGCCACCTGTACCCTGCTTGGAACTCCCTTGCATGCACAGACTTCCTCACTTTACAAGGCATCGGATCTGTTTGTCAAAAAAAAAGATTGAAACTGATTCGACGGGCTGTACATCGCGAAGGTTCTTCGCTGCGAATCATCTAGGCAGCACTGCACTGGACGTCGAACTTGTCCAATGTCACAGCCTCAATTGCGCCCCCTAACATATTGCACCCGAATTCTCTCAGCCAAAGGGTCCACCGTGAAAGTTGAAGATTTGGTTTTGAGTTGGGTGGGACATTGGGCGCACGGGGGACACACCGAAGTGCGGTCAGCCGCAAGATAAACACTGAATCCGAGTTCATTCCGGGGTTCCTGTGCTTTTTGAAACAATGGTGTGGGTTCGAACGCCTGCTAAGAAATACTTCTCATACAAGACTTGGATGATTCAATCTACAGTATACCAATAACTATGTAGTGCTACGTTGGTTCGGCCGGGCACATCCTCGTGCAAATAAATGGCCCGTGTTTACGCCAAACGATGAGAAAGGAGTGAACTTAGTGAACGCATGAGCTTACATGGGCTCACATTAGCTCACAATGGCGGGAAAGTGCAAATGCCCTGTTTACAAATATAATCCTGTCCAGACTAAAGATTACTTCCCGTGGTTTCAAGGGAGCTTTCAACAGGGCATTGTGGTATATCTTCACTGCTTCCTTGTCTACTTAACTTACTGTAATCATGCAACATCTGCACACCAATGCCTAGTGTTATCTCAAATTCATGTCAACCTGTTGGGGACAATGAACACGATATATGCTGAGACCCAAGTTAAACGTTTAAAACAACATGTTACAACCAGAAGTCCAAAGTGAAAGTCTTTGGGGTTAATGTAAGAAATATCTATGGTGGTCCAACAAAATGTCCCTCATTCTGAGAAACTGCTGTGTTCAACTAAGCAGCCATGAGTAGCACAGGAACCCCTCATCACACTATGCACAACGTCATTTTTTTGCCTTCCTCACCTTTTTTTCACATCCACGAGCTTGGACGTCCGACGGGGCATTTTTGTCCTTCCATCCATTCCAACCACACAAAACATAACATTCCTTTTGTATGGTGAGGTCTCCAAAAAGGAAGACCTCTTGAAGCCTCAAATATCGTTGGCTAACAAAAGCCATGGCCACAATGCTGGCTGGCGCTCCTGCCCCTCTCCCAGGCCTGGGGTCCTGTTGTCCCCTTCTCGCAAGAAGGGGACTCCGCAGACCGGGAGCCGCGGACTGTTTGATGTCCAGAGCTCAGATTCTTCTGTGTCTCTTTGTCCTTTGCTGCTCACTCATTGGTGTCTCACTCATTGGTGTATCTGCGAACCAAAAAACAGATTTCAATTTGTGCAGATTGGCTTCTAAGAGTGTTGCAATCTGGCTTGACTGCTGAGTGTCCAAGTCGTGAGCAGCCCTTCTTCATCTGTCTCAGTTGAAAATGTTCTGTGTCAAATGTCTGACCTTTGTCGTGGCCAAGCACAGCTTGTGAAGATTGCAGACAAAAATCAAGAAGCATCGATATATGTTATATATACAGTATATATATATATATGGTTTCATAATATAAAAATAACTATAGAGAGAGATGAGTGCACTAGCCATTGTAGTGCACTAGATATTGTAGTGGACGCGTGATGAATCACAAACTACTGCAAATAAATCCAAAACATTCATTGTTGGTGCTCCTACGCACTGAAGCAAGAAAAAGGAAGCAAGCACACTCGGAATGCGTCGGGTGGCCGAGATCCTTGGTTTCTCACACATGTTCCTGGAGACCAGAGTTGGTCCAGCAAAGCCCTGAGTAGGCAATGAGTAAAACCTGCCCCGATCACCTCCATACTCTCCTGAGCCCTGAGCTTCTTAAGCCCATGCTGGTAGCTCTTCCTGGGGCTTATAAGGCTTGATTGCGCTTCAGATGGAAGGTCCATTGCTGCGATGATATGGAATCAATTGCTCACACATCAGGTCATGGAAAAGGAGCGTCAGGAAAGAAAACTCATTTAAGCACCAAACAGTCTTGTATAGTCTTTGGTGCTTAACTGGATTTGTAGCAAATGTTTCCAGTTCTGGTCGGGACGGGGCTCTGGTGCTCCTGTGTACTTCACAGCCTGATTTGTCTTTTAAGGTGGTTTCCAAATACTGCGCTGCTCGATCTAGTTGTAGTAATGGAAAATTTTCTCAGAGCGCAAAGGTAAGGGGATCAAGCAATCACTCACTTAGGTGTTTCTGATCTGCTGCCCTTATTGACACAATTTGCACTCTACTCTGTGACCCACTGTGACAATTTAGACACGACATGCCAAACACCGCTGATCCATTGTCGAACACAGCTTGAGTCAAAGGAATATTCGAAGTCTCGGCCTCATCGGAGTCGTCTACCAAATCGGCCCAACGTTTTTTTGCTTTTGGCCTCATCGGAACAAGGGCGCTACTAGGGGCTCCTGGCATTATATACTACTAGGAGCAAGGACGCTACTAGGGGCTCCTGGCCGTACTACTAGGAGCAAGTAGCTACTAGGGGCTCCTGGCATCGCTACTACGAACAAGAAGCTACTAGGAACAAGGGCGCTACTAGGGGCTCCTGGCATTGCTACTAATTAGGAGCAAGAAGCTATTAGGGGCTCCTGGCATCGCTACTACGAACAAGAAGCTACTACTAGGAACAAGGACGCACAAAAAGATCCACAATGACAGCTGCTAAAATGCGCCACAATTTCACCTCCAAGTCTCATGGATAGGTGTTTGGGAGACTCATGATAGCTGTTCGTCAGCTGTGGTTACACGCAATCACGCACGGCGTCTCTAACCGTTCATATAGGAATCATAGACCGGCCGAGCGATCAACGATGATCAATGTCAAGGTGCCACCAGCGCCGGTGGCTCTTCCTGGGTCGAGAGGTCAAGAAATTCCACCAGCGCATATGTCACATCTTATGCGGAATTATGTATATAACTAGAGGTTTGTCGCTTCATGTCTTCAAACCTAAGCTGGACACTTGATAGCATGACCTATTCACGGTGCCCAAAGAACCCAACACATACCAGTAACGACCAGTGGTGGGCACCGCCAGCAGAAAAGAACATTATATTGGAAGAAAAGCAACAGCTGCCACTGTGCAAATTAGGCATGCGTAACGGCAAAATTAATATACATGCAATATTAGTACCAAGGACGCTACTAGGGGCTCCTGGCATCGCTACTGGTAACAAGAAGCTACTAGTAACAAGGGCATCGCTACTAGTAGCAAGGACGCTACTACTTGTGAGATACATGGAATCAGTCGTGACTCCACAGCTGCATACGCAAACCAGGTTCCAGCATCTACTGTGATTTACCCCAAACCAGCACAGTTGATGGCGTTCTTTCATTCAAGAAAGTGCCATTTTCAAACCTCCGGTCGCCGAGGTTCCGGTTCCGGGTCTTCAACCTCGAAACTCGAATCATCAGCCTTCCACGCTCCCAGACTCTGTTCATTGGCTAATGGACACCAATGCCCCTGTAGCTGTGCATGTCTTTCAAGCAGTGACAAGTCGTACGATTTTTGTTAATGCATTTATAGCCTTTGCATGTCTTCCAGCAAATTTCATAGCATTGTTCTACAGACATGTGTAAAGGAAAACCTCTTTTTGAGCAGAGAAACGACAAAGGATACATTTTTCCTGTAGTAAAACATGTTTTATCTGTTCAATAGTATTGCCTGCGCTTCTGAAATCTGGAAAGTTGCAAGCGCGCCTCTTCTTGGCTTCCGGTACCTTCCTGAAACCGCCCACTGGGACAGCATGCCCCTTGTTTGAAACTGAGAAAGGACCACGCAGACATGTTGCAAGTGCGAAAGAAAAACGTAACAGCTTCATGCTGTAAACCGAAACAAGGAGAGGAAGACACAGCGATGCTCCAGTAAGGAACAGTTTGGCCTCAGTTGAGTCAGTTTCGATGAGATCCTCATCAGAGCTGGTATTGTCCTGCAGATGCAGCACTTTGGCTGTCTGTGGGCACCGATGGTCAAGCTGCACATTTCGCAGGCGCTAGGTCACCACAGTAGGTTACCCCGTTTACTAGCAGCCGCATGCAAACAAAGCCTGCACTGTCAAGGTTGGTCATAAACGCCAGAACCCACAAGGCTCCTTAAGTTATACATACTGTATATAAATTCCATTAAATTTATGCATTAACAAAAACATTTCGTGCAACAAACAATGAAAAAGACCGAATGGCCTCGTCTTCGCGATATGTCAAGGCCTGACAGGTCACATGCCTCTCTCTCTCTCTCTGTCTTTTTCTCCCTCTGGAACCTCTGGTGCAAGGATCCTAAGGCGCTCAACCTCTGCTGTGTATGAAACCTGAATTACGATTGCTCAGCTAGAACGGCCGAACAGCCAGTCAATGCAATTTATACACCTGTACATACCTAGAGTTACTAGAGTTGGACTTTCAACCACTCGCTAATGCGTGTAGGGGGCATCCTGAATGTTGGAACTTCGGACACCTTCGTGCCCGTTTGCCTGATTGTATGAGTGAGTTTCAAAACGTCCGCTTTCGACACACCAGACCTGTGCATGACTGACCTTGCCAGACTAGGCGATCTGGTCCACCTCCTGCGTGGTCATTTCACGCGGCAAACCCCTGGCCTCGAGCCGTCGCATGTACTCCGCCAGCGAGATTTTGATGTGATTGAACACTCGCCCCAGCGAATCCTGCGTTTCTGCAGGGGATTGGTGGCAATCCCTCAGAGTGCCGGATATCAAAAAGGGCTTGCTTGGGCTAGATTAGATTTGCCCCCCTGAAGTTGGGAATACACGTTTCAAATGGACTTTAAAATAGAGAAACTTCTGAGTCCTCCCAAAAAAAAAACGTAGAACACGTCTGAATGAACAAACACCTAGCTGCGTGTGCGCATGGCATGTGTCTGTGTGAATACACTGCGCACATGCTGTGATATTAATTGCATTGCTGTAGGCTGTAGGTATACCTTCTAGCCAGGTTTCTCCTGCACAAATGGATCAAGCACGTTCTTCTAGACTAAATACAAGATTGTGCTCTTTGCGACTGTCGACTGTCTATGAAGAAAAGTCAGTGGGAAACGCTAGGTAATCCTGTGCTCCAAAGTCGTGACTAAAATAGGTTGTAGTAACAGGTGCCTTACTAGTAGTAACAAGAAGCTACTAGTCGTGTCTTGTTTTCGAAGACGTCGTCCCGAATCGAGAGACTGAGTCTAGTCTTGACATAAAAGAGATTGTTACTAATAGCGTCCTTGCTCCTAGTAGTAAGGCCAGGAGCCCCTAGTAGTGTCCTTGCTCCTAGAAGCGATGCCCTTTGCTCCTAGTAGCAAAAGGAACCTAATAGCGTCCTTGCTCTTAGTAATGCTTGGAGCTACTAGTAGCTTCTTGCTTCTAGTAGCGATGCCCTTTGTTCCTAGTAGCTTTATTGTTACTCAGAAGCTTCAAAGATATGCTAGAAAGCTTTATTGTTACTAGTAGCGATGGCCTCCAACCTAATAGCGATGACCTCCACCTAGTAGCTTCTTGTTACTAAGAAGCTTCAAAGACCTAAAAAGCTTCTTGTTACTACAGGTGAAACGATTCCCAGTGAAACGATTCCCAAGGAAGCTTCCCAAGGACATAGAAACCCAACACTGCTGTTGCAAAAAAACTGGTAAGGACTTCAACGCAACGAATTGTCAGTCGACGCGCACGGACACCCCCGCTGCCCGCAAGTAAGCACCCCACATATCATGTATCATGTAGAACAAGAGAAGGTTGTACAACAACTTCTCCGGGATTGCTTGGCTGTAGGTAGTAGGTGTATAGGTGTACAAGTGTATACAGACACCCAAACCGCCAGAACATCTCCTTTTGAGAGAAGTCAATAGACGTAAGTCGAAGGGTACGATACCTGTCCCACCTCCTACAATTGAGCTTCAGTGCGATTGTAGGAGCGACAGCTAAGGGACCAAAGAGGTTGCCTGTGGGCGAAATGGCCTGCAGATTTAGACAGGGCATTGCTGTTTGTGTCGAGGCACCAAGTACAAGACCAGGGAAGGAATGAGTGCATTGATGGCAGCCGCTTTCCGTGGGACGAAGGAGGGCAAACAGATTTTGCTCACTCCATTCTTCGGGACCAGCAAAGCCGAAAGACTCACCATGAAAAAGAAAACATATAATTGAACATATCCTAGAAACTATCCTTTGCCAACCCCTGTGAACCAAAAAAACATCCAACTCAGCAACTCCACCAACTCTCCACCTGCCTGCGACATGCAGTCGCGACAAAATTCTTTCACCAAATCGTATTGGTTTGAAAGAATCAGTCCCGGTCTCAGTGAGGTCAGGTGATGGCCACTTGCCCACAGTATAATATATGTAAACATTATACATAGCTGCATCCGTTTGCATAGTTGCTTAGATGTTAATAATGGCTGATTTAAAAATAGGGATAGAACAACAACATTGTAAATCACAGCAACACGTGTTGGATCACAGGTCACGGCATTTCAAGTAGCATGATATATGCTTTACACAAGCTGAACTCTGCGGACTGCTCATCTGCTGAAATCTGGAAGCGGGGAAGAAAATGAGGACCTGGCTTGAGTAGAAGAACAGCCCGCGCTGCCCAGTCACACCTCGGTCGTCCGGAGTCACCCAACTGGTGACTCCCTCACTGGTGTGGCAGCCCCACCCTCATGGGCGACAACACAGTGAGGCGACACGCACTCTGCTGCAAACTTTCGATCTCCGAACTTTCTGCTCGAAACCGCCGAAAGAATGTCGCTCACTGGAACTGCTTTGCCCAATGCGCACAATACCAATAACCAGTACAGTACCCCAAAAACCACCAACTTCTGAGTTGCCTTTCACATCTTCAATGACATTTCTCTCTATATATATATATACCTGAGAAGGGGGGGACGAAAGAAGCCAGCAGCCGCCAGACGAGTGTCTCCTTTTCTGAAGGGCGTCGCGGCACAAGACACATGGTCGGCAGCTTGCGAGGCAGCGGCGCCGCGGATGCGGGGGGCGTATGTAATGGTGATTGAGGGAGCAGAGAAGCAAGCCGGGCGGCTTTGGGATAAGCTTGGTATGAAAGAAGTGAAAGAGAAATGCGATACGTTGTATGTTGGTGTAGGTCATCATCACTCACAAGGCAACGGCATGCGTTTGTCACACGCAGGAAGGCATGCGTCTTGTGGAAGTTGGAAGGCGACATCAGCGTTAGCGAAGGAAAGCGTCTGAGTTCGCGTGGTGGGATACCACGTGTGCGCGCGCGTGCGCCGCGCGCGTGGGAAGACCTTCTCCATAGTGAGCGTCGCCGCGCGCGGGCATTTGGAGTGTTTGAAGTTGCAATGCATACTGCGGCACGTCAAGAAGCGGCCCCCGTTGATTTGGAAGAGTGAACGGGCACGTCTTGGCCGGGACACGGACCTTTGATCCCGCGGCGCAGAAGATCGCAGAAGGGGAGGCCCAGCAGGAGTAGCTTGGGCTAGCAAAGGAGTGAGGATTTGTGCGCCTATCGATGCACATGCCTGGACTTGAGTGAGTCATGTTCTAGCTCAATCCAAAACACGGTCTTTTTCCTTTAAAAGGGTTCTTTTAAATGCTCCAAACACCTTCTTTATTCTTCTCTTTCTTATCAACTCTGCATCTTTCTCACTCCGAGGCCTTGTCTTTGGCACCTGCGCGTGTAGATCTTTGGGCCGTGGACCCAGGCTGACTGGATTCGGCCAGGGCCGCCAGCAAAAAGGCGACGTCATGAGTCAGTAGTATATAGAATTTATCTATTATCATCTATCTGTCTGTCTGTCTATCTATCTACCTATCTATCCATCGATCTATCTATCTCTCTATCTCTCTATCTGAATCTCTCTATCTCTATCTATCTATCTACCTATGTGTGTATGTATGTATCATTATGTATCTATCTTTCTTTCTTTCTATCTGCACCGGCAAGCCGGAAAAGCGTTCGGTGCGTGTGGGCGCCGCGAGAAGCATCCACTCGACCGACCCCGCCGAAACTCAATCCAAATTCATGGACTTGAACTCATGTCACTTTCGGTTCTCTATGGATTTCGCGAGTGCGGGTTCTCCTGGGAACTCGTATCGGCTGCGGTCTGCTCTGTACATGGGCCCTGTCTCCACTCCAGTGCTCAATGCCCATTGTCCAAATAGCCTCCACAGCCCTTCATGATGCTAATGATGCACTACTCGGCGTCCATTGCATCACTCGCATCACCAGACCCCATTTTCACTGCTTTTCTGACCCTCGCTTTGGAGCGCTCTCCCCCACCAAGGCTCCGGGTTCACCCTCTCAAATTGTGCCTTTAGCAGCCCTCACCCCCCACACCCCCTTAACTCACTTCGTTCGCTCTAAAAGCTCAATCCTAGCCTGTCGGCTGGCTTTCGTAATATATGAGTTCTTGATAGTTCTTGCTGGTTTGATGTCCTCATTCATTTTGTTGTGTGGTTTCATAAATCTTGAAATCATTCCAAACACATTGTTGAATCTTTCTGATTGCCCGGCTCAGACGTTGTGAACTCGGTCCCTGGTGTTTGGATGTGTTTCAAACCCACTCTCTGGTCAGCAAAGATTTTGCACATAGGTTTTGTAAAAGATGTCATTGTGCACACACAGGCTCAGCGGGCAAACCACAGTGGTCTTGGTCCCATACAATGCGTGCAGAGTCTTTCGTTTTGTCTCCCTCGCATCTTGTTGCCAGCCTCAGCACTTGAGATCACAACAGAATTCGAGCAGGCTCAAGGTTTCTTGGAGGTTTGCTTCAAATTCTTCATGTTCCTCGAACATAGAAGCTTCTCCAAAAGGTTGTTCACATCAACGGAACAAGCAGTGGGAAAAAATAACAAAGATAGCTTGAAAAGAGGCCAACTCTTCTTGTGATTGCTGAACCCTAAACGTAAGGAGTCTCTTGATGTCTCAAATACTGTAGGTTGTGCGACATGCCAACCGGCCCAGCAACACAGCTTCGCTCGTTGCAGCCGGGCCGACTTCAAACCAAGAAGCCATGTGAGCCGTGATTCCAGTTCGCCACTTTATGAATGAGCGAGGCTTTCTGAGATAAAGCTTCCTCCTGACCAACCATAAACGCAAAGGTTTCAGCCATGAAAGACTTGAGATGAACTCAAGGACAACTGCCCGCCTGCATTGTTAGGAACCGTTTGATAGCATCCTCACGGATTGGCAGATCAACAGAACTGGCTAGCATGCACAGTACACGCTATCTGCCAACACCTCCTTGACTTGAACATGTCAGCATGTGTCACGGTCGCACTACTGCAAGCGAGTGCCAGCAACTGTCCCTGGAGCATGGTGAACTGGCTTCGTTCTTCAAACTAGCAATGATGAAACAAGGGTTCCATGCACAAACCTGAAGCAAAGTACAAATATGGACCCCTGAAAAGTCGTTTGTGAGGATATCGGAAAGCATGTCATTCTAGTCGCTTCTCGCTTCGGAAAATCAAGGTCCATCTTCAATTATCGTTGCAACGGGTGTTGGTCTGCCTCCTAGCGATCTTTTTTTGTGACACCTCAAAGAAAATCGGCAAACGGCACGCCTCCACAAGAGGATGGACCGCTGGTTCTTTTCCAAACTTGGTGAGCGATGGCTGTGGGGTGTGGGTCAAGATGTCCCCAACAACCCCCAAATTTAATCAGGAAGGGAACCTACCAAGCTTGGGGCCAGGGCAATTAAGTGGTGTGGCAAGGTTTGACTGACCCCTGATTGCTTGGAACCTCAGAAAACATCACCAAACATCATTGAAACTCATGTGTGTGTGTGTGCCAGCCAGTTCCGAACTTTGGCTTGGCTCTCAACACGATTAATCCACGGTCAATGTAACACTAGTCAACTGGTCAACACCTGTACGTGACGTAACACCATGCACCTGCACTGGGAACTATGAAAGTCTTCTGGGTTGACTTCAATTTGCCGGGCTAGTAGTACCTTCTGACTTCCCCAAATCTAATCTAGCAGCCGCTTCCCACACTTTCTGTTTGCTCAAGGGGCCACATAGCGCTTTTGAAGCGCCTGCAGAACAGCGAGCGTCACCTCATCCTCTATACACGTTTGAAGACCGTGCCGATGAACGATGCTACGAAATGTTGGTGGATCAGGACACCGAAGTATCAGTTAGGGCAACAACAGTAGGTTGCACAAATACTCAATTGTTGAGTTGAAATGTATCTCCAAACCAGGAAATAACAACAGAATACAGCAAGAAACTCCAGGATGGATTGATTGATTGAAGCAAACATTGAAGGGGTATGATGTGGATCTCCTTCTTGTCCATCCGCTGGTTCAAGCCCTCCATCCACCATCTCCTCTGTCCGCCTTGCGAAGTCCACCCAAAAGTTTGGAGACCTCGCTGTTGGATCTCGGCCCCCATGCTTCACCTTGGGCCAAAAGCAAGCCAAACGGCACGACCGACGACCTGGTGTCGGAAACGGTTCCTTTGACGGGTTCGACATGATTAACAAAAATATCATAAATATAATTAACGAAGATGGGTTCTCGATGAGTTCTCGATGGCTCTTGGTCAGGTTTCTTCCCAACTCGCTTCCAAGTTGCTGCCAAACAAGATCCTGGGAACGGACAAGGCGAGCAAAGGCGCTCAAAGGTTGCGCAGCCAAAAACGTCAACCATCAAAGGTTTCGTCCGTTTTCGTCCGATCACCAAGTTTTACTCTTTCCCACCAAGGTCGATTGCAGAAGAATCCGAAGGAGCCAAGACCGTGATCATCCCAAGGGCATGTGGCACAAGGTTGCACAAGAGTTTTTGCTACGGAGGTGCATCTTTAGCTTGGAAGTGGTTCAACGATGTTCAACGTGTTTGATCATTGCTGTCGGATGCTAGTGATGCAATGAGAAAAACTTGCTCGGCGTCACTTGCATAAATTGTGCTTCAGAAACAAACTGAAGTGTTGCATGGGAGAGTCTGTTCTGACATGGTACCAGGACGGTATTCTTTCGGTGCACCTGCCCAGCTGTTCTGAAGACTATATAACTGGAGGTGACGACTGAAGCTGCATCTGCCACGCACACAATGGGGCCCACAATGGACTATGACTCATGACTATGTCAAGGTGTTTGGTGCTCCAAAGCAAGCAAACTGGAGGGGCTCAAACAGCAAACTTCAGACTGTTTCAGCGATGGACAGTGATTGTTCGTGGCCCAGTCTACATTGACGGTCTTGCAAGACACCTGCGCTTTCAAGACACCTACGTAGCCGACGTAGCCATGTGCAAGCGACCAAGCATTGTGAGTGTCCGTAGCACTATGAAAAAGTGTGCGGTCATAGGTCCAACGTGCTACATATATATATATATATATATCCGCCGACCCCTGCCGATGGCGGGGGAGCGCGTCAGAGAACTTTGCCGCATCCGGCTGCGTGTAATGGCAGCGAGGACACGACTTAACCGTGGGAGGTGAGTGAATGGCTTCTGGCAGAGACAGGGATTTTTTTCTGCCGTCAGAGAGCAACGTTTGGCACCGAGAGAGCAGCTGTGAGGACGAAGTTTAGTTCGTTCTTGGCGCGGAATTAGATTGTGGAAAGCTG
>CAXAMN010021562.1:199337-225754 GCA_963970005.1 Durusdinium trenchii | reverse complement strand
GTCGACCAGCCACAAGACCCGTGGGAGGTGAGGGAACGGCTTCTGGCAGAGACCAGGAGAAGAAGAGAGAAGAAGATTTTTAGTGCCGTCAGAAAGCGACGTTCATTCTCCCCATCGCTGGGGTCGGCGGCACGGGGCGTAGCCCTTACATATTATACATATTATTACTATTATTATATATATATATATACATAAGGGATGCTTGTGCTATCTTGTGCTTATTCTAAGACCTGAGAAATAGAGAGAGAGACAACATGAAGGAAAATCCTGAGAGACCACAGCTGCCAAAAAAGCTGAAGAATCCTCAGGGATCCTTAGGGTAAGCTGGAACACTTCGTGAACATCTTGAAATGCAACGCTGCACAGGACAGGCCACGTGCGCAGCAGGTTGGAGAGTTTCTTGCTCTTCGAGCCCAATCGCAAGCGCTCTTCTACTTGAGAACTCCTGCACAGGATCACTTCCAGAGTCAGAAGACGGACAAAAAGCACCTTTCAGCAATCAGGCTAGGTTGTTACCCCACCGCAATATCTCTGGGATGACTTGAGTTTTCATGGCCAACCACCAGGTCACCACTCACACAAAGCTTGCTCTTGGTCAGTCCAGCTTGCCCATGTAGCTGGGATAATCAAATCCCGAACTTGTTTGGCAATCTTCTTCTTGTCTTTAAGGCCTGAGTCAATGCAATAGGGATCGGGTGAACAGATCCAAGCATACGTTCAATCAGACATGGCAGAAACGGCCCTCCTGGAAGCGTGAGAAGCCCCCAAACGGATAAACAGTAAGTTAAACTGATTGACTTTCGAATAACCGTTACTAGTCACTTTGGGACTCTCCAACAGAACGTTCTCCGAACAACTCGGCCAAGGATCGAAGGTCGGTGGCGTGCACCATTTGGTGCGCCTCCACCAGGATCTTAATCGACTTTGCCTCAAGGCATAACATTGGTGTGGTGAACAAATCAATGCAAGTCACCTCAATCCATAACACATCATAACACCAAGAACAGCTTTGACGTTCTGACTTCCGTTTACAGGTTCTCCAGCACGCTTGCACGTCCTCAAGATTGTCTAGTGCCTGGTTGAAAAAAAAACGAAAGGAAACCTTAAGTGCTTGATACGACCCTTACAAAATCAACTCATAAGCCTGACTTGCATAGGCACAAACAATATGTTTGCATTCCATCGCCTGGAGGGGCAACTCTTTCCACCCACGTCGGGTGCACACTTGCCACCCTACCCTGAAAAGACTTCTGACACAACAAAAGTGTAGATCTGATGTAGGAAAGTGACAAATCCGGCGTGAACCTTCTGTACGGGTTCCATGTTCTTCTAAGAACTTCTAAGTGTCCTAGATTGGTACACACCAGTTTTGCCCTAGACTTAGCAGCAAGGTCTTGCCGTTTTGCCTTAGACACAGATTCAGAGGAGGCCGCAGGTCATTCCACTCCGCCCCGGCGCCATAGGTCCAAACGTGTTCATTTGTGGTTTCCCTGTCGTGTGACCCTGGGTGTTCGGCCTCCAGTTCCACAATCTGGCCGACAGGTTCCAGGATCCAGCGAACCCCTTAGAGATCAGTGAAGAGTGTTTAAAAAAGAGAGACGCAGTAGACAAAAACATCAGAACAGCGGAAACTCCATAGAATGAAAAAGGAACTGACACATCTATGGGCCTCTCCCTGGAGACGGGCAAAGTTCAGGTCCGGGCGATTCTTTAGGCCGATTGACTGGCAAAGTTGCCATTGCCAGGCCTCGCCAGAGAAAAAAACAACAGTGACTAAAGGAGGGTAGAGGCTGAAAGCGCCGAAAGGCATTTAAAAAAAGTGAGTGAAGAGGCAAACATGGGGCAAGGGACCAGAAGACAAAACTAAGAAACACAAAATAACACAAATACCATTAGTTAGCAACTGTGGCATTTCGTGTTTAGCTTCCTTAACAAACTGTTGCATACGAGCTGGCTGGAGTTCCTGGCAAATTGAACCTGACATTGCTCGCACTGTTTGAGTGCGCGTAATTGACAAGAGCCGGTTTCTTGTATAGTTGAGGTTGCTATGTTGAAACTCTATTTATGTTGCTGCACAGAAAATTACCTGGACTGACAAAGCTGTCCATGTTAAAAATGAAAAGGGATCTCCCAATAATATACTGCTGCATGTCAACAAACGCAAAAACCTTCCACACGTGTGCACAACCAAAGTGACGCAGTGGCACGGTCCCACCTCGAGCCCATGACATTTGGAATTTGAAGATGGCGGTGTCTCCCAGTGGCCTGAAGATCCACAGCCCCTGTGCAGAATTCGCAAACAAGCTTCACAATTCTCACGCACACATTTTGTGCAAACGCAATTGAGCTACCTGCTAGAAAAAGTTGCGTACTCTTTGCTTGGGATGGACATTTGTTTGTTATCCATACTCCGGTAGTAAACCACGGAGTTTTGGATGGCAGAGAAAAATATCTGGTCATATTATCACGGCAGGCTCGGTTACCACAGGCCTTCTGTCCACGCTCTGGGGGACCGGCTTGGCATGTGCGGCTCACCTTCGAACGGCTCCGAAGCTTAGAGCTCGAGATCTCCATAGATAAGGGGAGAAGGTGTAGTGTCTTGTTGGAGCATGGATGCCATCAGTTCTATACATCATGATCCTTGGATGTGTCCAATATTGGAATGACATGCTGAAACGTCTAACCGTTTAACCTCTCACCCACGTCTCATTGCATCGATCCTATCCTTTCAAGAAGGATGTCGCTGAAAAGCAACCCCATCACTCATGAACGCTTCAATGCAGGAACCCTGATTTCTCCGTTCCTCCAGAAATTCAACATAGGTTCCCTCATACCAATTGACGAGGTGACTTTGATTGTGATTCATGAATTGCCCAGCACTTCTCTACAGCATCGAATCGCACCTTGCCAGTCTACCGAAAAGGTCACACCTGGCAGGAAAGAAACAACGAGGAAACTTTGAGAATCACAACAGCTGTAATATGCATTATCATGTTCATCGTGCAACAAACTGCTGCCTTTCGCCCAGCAAACCCGTCCACAAACCCAGTCCTCCTGGAACAAAGACATTATTCACCGGCGCAATGATGTACCCGATCATGTAATAGCCTCCACAGCGCCAAGGCCCACAAGTCCATGGTCCGGGCGGACGTTTTGACCGGACTGGCACTTTAGAGGCGCTCTGTTCTTTCTTGTCCAGTCCACCGCTCCCCATAGCAGCCATAGCAAAATTGAACAAAATCACAATTTTATGCATCAGCAGCTGCAAGCAGAATTGGTGGCCGTCCTTATGTTTTCAAGGTGTTTGATGACAGCCCTGTTGCTTCTGTTGACGATTGTCTTGTCTGGATAAGCCTCTGGAAGGGGTCCAGGGAGGGGGCTTGAGGGGGGCGCACCGAGCAAGCAAGCTGCGCCTCCCATGTGGTTTTCTTGATCCATCATTCCTGGCGGTGGTGTGTTCAGCCCACAAAAGCCGGTGAGACGATCCTTGCGGATGTCAAAACTAGAGCAACGAGGGCTTCTACCAATCGACCATCAGATACGTGTGTTTAAAATAATGCAAATGAAAATGCAAAAGCAATGCAATTTGCTTTGTTGTTGCATTTGTTTTGTGTGGTTTGTTTTTTCCTGGTACCACTTCTGGACTTATGAAAACTTTTGCCGAAGCAATATTCGCTGTACGCTCCTAGGAAAAATAACGAAAATAAAGGAAGTGAAAAGGGGACGGAAAGAATGCGAAAATCAAGCACAAAAAAAATGTGAAAATACAGCGACAAAAAAAAGGTGTTTAAAAAGCGACAAACACGCAGAGCTACAGTTTTTTGCTTTTTTTTGTTGCTTTACTTTTGCTTTTTGTGATTTGCTTTTAAAAAAGTTATTTTGGCTCCTTGTATCTATGGCTTACGCGCCGAACTCAATCCATTTGTAGTGAGCATGGTGTCGAGCTCTCGTCACCACAACTTTGCAAGTGATGTCACGGTCGATCTTTGTAGAGTCTCTATGAACTATGAAGGGGCGGTGGTCCAACTTTTGCAACCAACAGCCTAGTGAAGTGTCTATGTCGCTGCTACTTACCAAGCAACGCGCAGGCTTATATGATAACAGCAAATAACTTATGCAGCTATAAGAATGGTTCCACTACAGCGGCTTTATATAATTGGAATTCTACTGCCACCAAAAAGTACTTATATACATATTCAACGCACTCTCATCTGCGAATCCTAAGTCACGATCAGCGATGTGGCAACCATATATTTCATGCATTGCAGGAATGAAAGCTTTCACAGCTGGCAAATAGCACGAAGGAGTGCTCCAGGCTAATGCTCTCACCCCATTGCGGGAATGCTGGTTGTCAATACGCCTACAGGGCCTACACCATGCTGAAGTCAAACCAGCCAAGCAAAGCGCAAACAATGACTTGAACGCAACCAGCAAATACAAGTACAAGTGAAATGCCCTGGAGCAAAGCTATTGTCTGAAACAGCCATGAATCCAATCAACACATCGGAGGACTCCAAAACACTGCTTACAATGCTGATGAATAAAGGCGATCATGCCTTTAAGGATGAGCGACAACTAACTAGTTTCGTTCATGCGAACTGCGAACTTTTGTTTTCTTGTGTCCGGTCTTCTGCTTCCAACACGCAAACCAAAATGCCAAGCACCCTTTCAGCAAAGCTAACTTCTGGACCTTCGTCGTGCATCATCAATGTCATGTTTCCTGGTAAGCCAAGATGATTCACAACTTCAGTTTCAGTGTCCTATCACGTGATCGCCCCAAATATCCATTGTAGCCTGTGCGAGTTCCAACCCTACAATTGCTTGGTCTCGATCTAGATGCTCAACAGCTGTGAAAGTTGGCAGCTCAAAAGGCACTCTTGACATGAAAATTCAGCTACCCAACGTGGGCCAAGTCCTCCTTGGTAGAAAGCCATTAATGATGTCACCGGTTCTTCTCTGTTTTGGGCCTCCGCGTGCATATGGCATGCATGCAAGTGTTACCCTGTGGCATGCGGAGCCGAAACCTTGCGTTTCACAATAGCTATCAAACAGCGCGTGCAGCTCTTCGATTCAAGCATCCCTCCGGTCTCGCTTTGTTTAGACAGTAACTAGCCGAAGTGTGAAATTCTGCCCTCTCCAGACTCCGGCCTCTGTTTGCTCACCAAAGAAAGGCTCGAGCCGAGGGCTTTGACAGGAATGGCATCAAGTGATCAAACCATTTCAGATTGGCTTCACCTAGTGACCTAGTCTCTCGGTTGGTTAGGGTTGTCGAAAATATGGGCCCCAGGTTGCTGGCATGCATCAAATGCTAAACTGTAACATGCAGATCGGTTTCATCTACTGCAAACACAGACTCAAACAAGGCAAT
Organism: Durusdinium trenchii; assembly: GCA_963970005.1. Lineage (NCBI taxonomy): Eukaryota > Dinophyceae > Suessiales > Symbiodiniaceae > Durusdinium > Durusdinium trenchii. Next base: position 220,386 of record CAXAMN010021562.1, on the reverse strand, counting down.
GTCTTCTTGGATTCCAGAACTACACCCAGGTATCTATGCGCAGGTGTCCTCAAGTTTGTAGATGGTCCGGCTCGACGTTCGCGTGGGAGTTGCGCCGAGCTCTCAGGCATCTTACAAGTTCCAAGAAAGAAAACATGTGTTTCTATTCTTTTGTGGGGGGTGGAGTAGACCGCTAAGAAGAGTCATAAGCTCGCTATAGCAGCTCGTAGGTACTCAACGCAGGATAGCTCACGCTTCTATTCATTTAGTTTCTAGATATTTTGGCTTTCGCATTCAACCTGAGCTAGGCTGCCCACACCATCCGCGTCCATCTCAGAGAAGTCCTGTGCCAGGGCGCAAGGGTGGGGAATTCAGAGCTTCCCTAGGCTAGCAGGAATTGCGGTTTTGTTCCGGTCCTTCTAAAATTGCAAATGTATATATTTACTGTATACATCGATATGTATATATGTATATAATATACTGCATACCCTGAGCATGAAAAATGTCCCAAACACGGACACATCCTCCAGAAGGCAAACGCTTGCAAGAACATTTTGTGGAACACAAAGAGTGCCACTCCGAACCGATGGTCGAATTTGTGCGCTGCCGCTCCAGTGTCTCGTGTAAATGGCCGTGTAGGCATGACTCGACAGCAACAATTGTGGTTCTACCCGTGTCCATGGCCGTGGGGCGCAGCATTACAGTTACCGCTTGATTTGGTAGCAACATTGCTGGATGAGACGGTCACTGCCCGGCATGCAGAAGGACAGTTCTGCTAGTCTTGCTGTGGCACAAATGGGGCATTGCTGTTTTGACAGTGTTGCTGGATGGTGCTTCTTTCCTTGTTGCAGCGACATGGCATGACAGTGTTGCTTTGCTGGTGTTTCTGAACGACCTCTCTGTCTAGAAGAGGTGCGACATTGCAGCATTGCACTGTTGGTACTGTTGCTCGAAGTAGGAATCAGATATATACACAAAGAACGATTGAACACGACCACAAACATCAAACATCCCTCCACCATCTAAACTGTCCCCTTGCCTGATAGAGCGTGTCAGATTGCCAATGCGATGATCGGAACTACGAACAACATGGCATAGAGTTTGCAGACAAGAGTAGCTGTCCAAGGAACGATTCTCAGCCTCCATGCTTTCCCAATTCATCCCAATTCCAACCAAAATACAATGAATGTGCTGGCGCTCAGCTCCTCCCCTGCCTTGCCCCACAAACAGGCATGGTGCATGCTTATATCAGGACATGTTCTCCATCGGGCTGGTTGTATTGACGATGGTGACGACATGTGACTACAAAAACATCGATCAAACATCAAACCCGCCTGAATCCAAGATGACCTAGAACACGTCTCTCGAGCATGTTGCAAGCACAGCGCCTCAAGAGCTCTGCCAGGCATTGTTCCAACGTTCCTCGGCCAGGCGTGGTTTTTGGAGGAAGGGCTGTTTGGGGGGATGATTGTGGAGGACGGGATGGGGATAAGGCTTTTCCCAGGCTGCTCACTGCTGAATAACCTTTGTGGGGCAAGGAGACATCATTGCCCTCTGGTGCCTCAAAGAGCACAATGAAAACTAGGATAGACTTTCCAAACACATGGAAACAGGAAGCCTTGCAAAATCACCTACAGAGCACAATCGCACTGAGGATACTGTGAAATTACCATGATCCCGAGTGATGCTCGCATGGAAACATCCGATTCTCTCAGTGTTTCCTCTTGATGAAAATGTCTACAGGACAGGACGTGAGGAAAGATTTCCAGACTCTGGAAAAAGTTGACTCTGGGATATTCATAATACATAGCTTCGCCGGACATCCTATTTTTGCTGCTGTTGCTGCTGTTGCTGTGCTTCATTCTACCTCCTCTTCATCAACACAGAGGTCTGCCTGGCATGTTTCTGGAGTTTTTCTTTTGCTCAAAATGAGCAAAAAATATTTAATAGTAGTGTGGTATCTCAAAATAGTACTGTGGCAGATAGCCTTGGCTAAAGGCCCCTTCTCATTTGCCATTGGACCGCAGCTTTTAACTCAAATCCTCCGGACCCAACGGACATTGACCTTTCTCGCCGGACTTCAGCATGCCCCCTTTGTCTGCTGAGCAACAGATTGAGGCCAGCTGGTAAGCTTCAACTTGAAGTTTGTTCCCCATCGTCCCATCGAACTCGCACGGCTTTGCAGGCGGTCATCAACTCCCTTGATCTCATCATCGACCAGCTGGAGCGCATAAGATTCAGTCACTTTAAGTGATTTTTCTCGTCGGACTGTATGTTCAATGGGCTAGTGAGTCTAAGATCATTCCTAGTCCGTTGCTTTGGAAGTTCCTCCATCTCTGCCCATCGATTTAGCATTCTGCCTGTCCGTCGGACTGTTCAATTGTTGACCATCAGATTGGAAGTCAGTCAGCTTGCACTCAGGTCAAGAAATTCTCTTAGGCGATTTGGATGACGGACGGTACTTTGATGAACGCAATGAAGATGGTGAAGATGATCCTTGCAGAGAGAATTTTATCAACAACTTGGAGGCCTTAATTGTGCCCTGGCTCATGATCTGTCTTTAGGGTATTTGAGTGTTGTTGCACACGAACAATGATATGTCAATGAGTGCGTATGTGAAACTCAGGAACAGATTTCGGCTTTGAGACGACTCCGGACATTTCTGAGACCCCCTCAATTGCCTTTTGAGCTCTAATGTGATGCCAAAGTGAGGAAGATCTCAGAGTCAATGGTCCCCAATGGTTTTGAATGGTCCCAATGGCCCTTATTGGTTGAAACGGCCCCCCAATGGTCCCCATTATCCAAAGTGGAGGACTGGGACTTGCAAGATACGGACCTGATCTAGATCACTTTGGAGCTTTTAATCGACCCCAGTCAAATGATTGAGTCTTTGGAATCTAGCGGATGGAATCAACCAGTGAGCCCTGAATGGCCATGAGCGCAAAAGACTGCTGGCAGCTCTTCATGTTTCATTGTTTTGAGTACGACGGACATTGGTCATCGTTGACATCGCCGGACATCGATCGACCTCGACGGGCATGAGTCAAGCTGCAACGGACCGTGATCGCGCTTGCCAGGATATCGTGTGGCTTCCACCTACGGCGGACTGTCGGGGTCCTCAATTTGAGCACATTGGGCTTCATGGCGTGTTGCATGGAATGACATGATAGATGCAAAACATTTCAGTTCTCTAGTCGACCCCAGCACCGACATAGTAGACAGACTTTGACCGACCTCAACGGACTTTGTAGATCGAGAGGACTTCGACCTTTGACATAATTAATAATAGTAGATCAGCCTGCGCAAAGGACTTCGCTCGGTCTTTTTAAAATGATTCATCGTGAAGCGTGCCAGGCTAAGCTGCTTTGTGTGGCTTTGACCTGCGACGGACTGTCGGGGGCCTCAATTTGAGCACGTTTGGCTTCATGGCCAATGAGACGATGTCCAGGGTCAAAGGTCAACAAAGCTGTTGGCAACAGATCTTTTACCTCACCAGCTGGGATTCAAATTTGCTCAGACAGTGATGTTTCTCAATGTACGTCTTCTCTCTGCTCCTTTTTTATCTCAGCTGAGATGTGCAAACATAACCCGTTCATCACTGTCTTCGCTCGTTTTTTCGTCGAAGTCGTCTCAGGCTCAGAGGGGCTGTGTGTGTGTGTGCTCCCGGGCGCGGTTTGGTTTTGGTCCGTGTACGTTGGGTGTACATTGGGGCTTGGGCGCCGCTGTGGGGAGGTGTATCCGCAATAAAAGAGAGCAATCAAAAAGCGTAAGCAAGGAATGGACCAACATCAAGAGAACGGTGAGTCAATAACCGGCTGAGAGAGAAGAGTAATACAAAGTTGGAAATGAGTCTTCCCAATGGTTAGAGTCCATAACCAGCATAGGATACAACAGCTCAAGAGGAAGGAAAGAAGAGGAATGGTGGAACCACTGTGATGTGAAGACGAGAACCGACCCATTCTCTTGATGTTTGGTATAAAACAAAGAGGATACAACAGCTCAAGAGGAATTGATGTTTGGTATAAAACTCACTGCAGTCTGTGGAGAGTTTTGAGAGATTTGACGTTCATGGAAGTTGCATGGTCCACGTGAGTTGATCAGTCCAAGTCCGAGTGTATTTGAAAATTTGGAGTTTTGGGGTGGGTCGATCTTTTGCATGGTTTGTGGTCCAACGGACTTGATCGTACTTTTGCAGCATGAAGCGAGCTTAGGTTATATTGCTTCATCTGGCTTCGACCTCCGACAGACCATCCGGGACCTCAATTTGAGCATGCTGGCAAGCACTTTCAGTACTGTTCCAGTCACCTTTGCGTAGTCTTTCTCTGCGCAAATTGTGACCTTTGAGTTGTGATCCCTTGGCACTGTGCTTCATCATGAGATTTGCGACCCAAACAGCCGCAGACTGGCTCGTCGGACTGGCCCTGTGCATGTGACCCATGAAGTCATACATCATGATGTCAGGTGATAAATGATGTCATCATATATCAGCCATCTATTAATTCAGGTCAGATCAAATGTCAGTTTCTTTTCATTCACTGGATCTGTGGGGCCTCCTGATTGACTTTTGGAGCTATGGCAAACAATGGCACTCAGATTTGCTTGGGTTGAATGTGAAAATCACATCAGCTGGCGCTAACTTTAAGTTTGAGTGCTCGAAGTTTGTTTTGGCTTCTTTGACATGGCATGAACTGCTAAGTCCATGGCTGGAAGAAGGGCAAAGAGTTCACGCCGCGCTTTTGCAAAAGCATCTTGGCCACAATCAGTCATTTGCCACAGTAATTTGGATACGATACAGTCCATTCATTTGGCTGCAGCAATTTTGCCAATAATATTTCAATTCCGTTTACAATTCCACGTTCTGTGGCGCATGAGGCAAAGCACGCGAACACACACAAGTGATGGTTGACTTGCGAAAGATCATCAAGCACAACCCTGCAGATGATTTGGACGAGGACAAGGACAAGGGTGTGAGGACGAGGACGAGGAATATTGGAGAAAAAAGGGTGCCTTGGTCAAGTGTTTTTAAGTGACATTATGGTGATTGGGTATGATTGGGTCATTTGTGAGCTGAGTCATTGTTAGCTGTCTGAGTCTGATTCATTGTTACTGGTTGTCGAGGAAACGTCCTGGCAGATCCCAAATTCTTGGAGTTCATCGCCAAGCAGGAGGGCTGCAAGCAGGCTGTTCAGTTTGCTTGGGAAATCATTCAAAGCCATCTCAAGATCCACACGAGCTTCAATGAGGCACACCAGGATTATCACCACTGCAACGCTGCGATGAAGTCCGGCGGAGCCTAAGCAAAAGGATGCATAGGAGGATACGTTCAGACTCCCCTATAACATAGTGGCAGAACAACCGGGGGAATCTGGGATGGCCTGGGTTGTATTTCCATGGGGAGGGGTATTCCCTTGGGGGCGTGTTTTTGAAATGAGAGAACCATGCCAAAGTTTATAGCGTCGGACAAGTTGTCAACGGACAGATGCAAAGTTAAACAGGATGGCCATGGACTGACATTGAAGTCGAGTTTGAAATCACAACAGGCTCTCAAGTCAAGCTACATACAACCTGCAGCAGGATCCCATGCTTGGTTCCTTGACTTGGAATGGCATTGGGTCAGATGGAATGGGAATAGTCACATGGTCACATGAAGGTGTCCTGCTTTTGGTCACTGACTGATTTTTATTCAGGTTGTCAGCAGCCTGTGCCTACAACCTCACCGTTGCGTTCGGCACTGAACTGTGCGACATGCTGGACCAGTGGAAGAGGGAGTTTCAAGGTCAATCTCCACCTGGACTTACCACATCCGTGAAGGGCCCACCCAAGCCGAAGCCAAGGGGAAGGCGATGCCAAAGGAAGAACATGAAGCGGTGACCGTTGAAGAAGATGATGAATATGAGGAAGAAGACTGGGATACACTCTTCAGCGAGATGGACGATGACCATGACCATAAGTCTGAAGAGCCCAGGAAGGTCGAGCCGAAGGAGAATTGGAATTGGAGGACATGGCTTGCCACTAGGCTTACAGTAATGGGTAACGAGCAACAATGCATTCATGACTCATGACGTTCTATTCAAGTCGCGCCCATCACTTGACTACTTAGGACAAAGACAAGACTGCCGATGAGAACAAGGCCACATCATCTTTGTCACCGCCTCCAGAGAACAACTCATTGATGAAGATGCTCCCGCCGGACGTGCAGCGCAACCGGCAAAGGTTGCAGCTCCAAGAGAACGTCATTGCCGTTCCTTGGATGCATCTGCTGCTTGTCCCTGTGAGTTTGCTTGTGAGTTTTCTTTGAGTCGACTCTGTTTTCCTGTTCAAGTTGTCAATGTCAAACTGTCCAAGGGCTTGGTCGGTCTCTGGGAGTACTCAGAGCAGGGTTCGTGCTATGTGAGGGATTTTTCCATTGCGTCTTTGTGGAATTACCCCTCCCAGGGGGGCCAAGGGTGGAGGAACCCCAATGCTGTGGCGATGAAGCACATCCACGAGAAGTTTGAGCTGCTTCGGCTCTTGGTTGCATTTGGTGTTGAACATTGTCCGTCGGACTGCACTCTTGACATGTTGGTGTTACATTTGTTGAAATTTTGGGTATGCCCCGTTTCTGCAAGTGTCTAAGGAAGACAGCGCGAGGCTCACGAGCCACAGTGGAGAAAGCGCCCCTACGGCAGCAAGTGAACGCCGGACAACTTTTTTTTCACTGCCCGCCGGACTTTTCACTTTTCACATGACTTCAAGCGCCCTGAGAGAAAACTGTCCGACTGCCCTGCGTGAGCGCAATTGCATTTCTGCAGTTTTCATTCTTGTAGAAGATGTTGAGTTTGTTGATGTGTCTGAGGCCAAGACCGTTTTCCTCTAAGCCAAGGCCGGCTGGGACCACGTCATGCAAGTCACATGTCACGTCAGTCTTTCTTTGTGTGCATTGTGACAATGATTGAACGCAGTCAGGGGTCACTACTTCAGTCTTTCTTTGCGGGCATTGTTGCAATCAAGTCAGAGTAATCAGAGTAAAACTTCAGCCATTCTTTGCGCATTTTTTTTGCAATATCAAGATGCATGGCAGTTCTGTTGATGTCTGTTACATTGAAGTGACTCACCAACTTGCATCAACTCTGTCAGGGTGTTTCCCTTGCAATCGCTGACGGTGAGGCATGACCTGTCCATGGTTACATTTGATTCTTGCCAATCAGTGAATCACATCAAGACCAATCAGTCCATGATCATGTCAATTGACTCCATATTCTCTTTCTCTCGGACATTGTGTCACGGACACTTGTGCTAAGTTGCGCTTTGATCCACCGGACCATCAAGATGTAAGTGGAAGTTCATCCATTGCTGTATCCCCCTGCCTGTCCTGTCCGTCGGAAAGAGTCTTAAGGACTCTTGCTTTTTGCCCAGGCTATGGTTGGGAACTCTGCCTGTCCGTCGGATAAAGTCTTTAAGACTCTTGTCTGTCGGTTTGGAAGTTCATCCATTCCTATATGCCCCGGCCTGTCCGTCGGAAAGAGTCTTAAGGACTGTTTTTTTGCCCAGGCTATGGTTTGGAACTCTGCCTGTCCGTCGCATAAACTCTTCAGAGCATGACTCTTGTCCGTCGGTTTGTTCAACAAGTCACCTCCACTCGTTTGCACGCTCGTACCTGGGTTCGGACGTCCCACAAGAGTCACCTCCACTAGGTTTGCACGCTCGTACCTGGGTTCCTACGTCCCATAAGAGTCACCTCCACTAGGTTTGCACGCTCGTACCTGGGTTCCTACGTCCCATAAGAGTCACCTCCACGTGGTTTGCACGTTCGTACCTGAGTTCCTACGTCCCATAAGAGTCACCCCCACGTGGTTTGCACGCTCGTACCTGGGTTCCTACGTCGCATAAGAGTCACCTCCACGTGGTTTGCACGCACGTACCTGGGTTCCTACGTCCCATACGAGTCACCTCCACGTGGTTTGCACGCTCGTACCTGGGTTCCTACGTCTTCAAAGAGTCACCTCCACGTGGTTTGCACGCTCGTACCTGGGTTCCTACGTCTCATAAGAATGATACAACAGAAAACAATGATGACTCTGGTGTGCAAGGCACGTGGAGATGCTCCACGTGGTTTGCACGCTCGTACCCAGGTACGAGCGTGCAAACACGTGCCCGCTTCAAGTCACGTCCCATAAGGAAATGCCATCTCCACTAGCGTTTGCACACTCGTACCTGGGTACGAGCGCGCAAACCACGTGGAGCATCTCCACGTGCCTTGCACGCCAGAGTCACCAATGGTTTCTGTAACCCAATTCTTATTGGATGGGAGTGAGAATTCAAAGATTCAAAATTTTTGCGTGTGCAGAATGAATGTGATTCGCTGATGCTCGAACAGCAGTCTTAGATCAATCCACCGGACTTTGACACCATGAGCAGTGATGCTAGCAAAGCATGGGCTGAAGCGCGGAAACATGCAAAGACCGCAGTCTTGGGTTCTTGTTTGGATACACCTTGAGCTGTCAACTTTTACTGTCATGTCCTGTTTGTACTGCTTCGCAGCTTTGAGTGACATCTAAGGACCTGGGAATCGATGACGCTTGGATTGTGTTGCCGCTCACTTTGCTCCTTGATAGGCCGCTCACTTTGCTCGTTGATTGACAGACTGGGCTCAAGTCATGAGTGAAGAACTTGAAGAAGAGTTGAGCAAGCGGGATAAGAACAGACTGAAAAGTGAAGCCGGAACCTAAGGCCTAAGGATTCCTGACTGTTGTGAATGACAGCTGGCTTGAGGTGAAAAAACCTGTGTCGAGTGAGAGAGGGCCAAACATGACTTTGAGGGAAACTCAAGATGAGATTGAAAGGAAAGTCATGCCCTGCAAATGGGGGAAGGCTTGCTTGCTTTTGATGAAACAAATCAGTCGGTGCCTCAATCTTGCAAGCTTCTCACTTTTGGTCAAGTGTGAGTCATTCAGAGCATTTTGAACCCATTTGTGGCCACTTCAGAAAGGTGCTCAAAGTGAGGCAGGCAGTTCATTTAAATCCAAATTAATTACCATAGACTAGAAAAATAAGGTTGAATAGATGCGCAAGGATCACATGAGGTAACATGTCTAATCACATTTGATCTCACATTTCCCCGTCGGACCCGCCGGACTCGTCACGTCGATCACATTGGAGCTCACGGCAGCGATGGTCTTGGACTATGCGCGTGCGGCGCATTTGCCAATGACCCAAGAGCAGGCGGAGCGATTGCTGAGTGACAGGCAGCTGCCACTTGTCTGTATTTCCATTTGACCTGTTGCGTGATGCTGTTTCTTTCATTGCGTTGAAGTTAATGCTGCTTCTGCCTGATGTCACCCTTCATCATGGCAACTTGGACTGAGGACCATCACTCTCTTCAGCCAGCTTTCGCAGCAGTTTGGGAATGTCCCCGAGATCCGCCGGACGTGCCTTGCTTCAATTCAATGCACTTGCAATAGAACCCAAGAAAGACTTTACGTGACCAGGTCAGGGATTTGATTTCTTATGATGAATGCCTTCTCCAAACATAAGCATTGAGGTATTATGATCCTGGCTGCTTTGTCGTTGAGCTTCCAGATTGCATGAGCCATCCGAACCTGAGGTGTTTGGGCTGCGTGTAGAGTTTCTGTTGGGTTCAGATTGAAAGAATCGTTGATGGTGAAACAAGCTTGATAGTTGAGCCATGAAATTTATTTTCTGTGAAGCTCAGGATTGCTGCAGACGCACTCACTGCCATGGCCGGTGAGAAAAAGGAAGGACACTGGCATTGGTGTCTTCATGGTGCCTGTGTTCTACGCCGGACGGATGTATGGCGCTCAACACTCCTACAGCAATGATGAATATTGGCTGCTTGCGGACCGCGGGCGACTCTTGGCTGATTGCTGGGTTTCTTGAACATGCGTTGAAGGTGTTTCTTGGTTGTTTCAAGTTGAGCTGTGGGCCACAAACTTTGCCTGACACTGATGATGCTGTATTTGGGATTCTGAGGAGGATTGGAGCTGTGCTTCCAATGCGTCGGACTGCACTTGGTTCCTATGTAGCCGCCACTGAGGGCTGACCGCCGGACTTTTTTAGATCTGGCGTTCATTGTCGTGACGCCGGACAAGTGTTTGAAATATTTGTTCATCTGGACGCCGGACAAAGGGAGCTGAGCATCGACTTCTGTTTGTCTCAGGTTCTTCAATTCACTCAATCTGAATCTGCTCTGTCTGTGTGAGCATTGATTCTTTCCTGTGCATCTTACTACTTTATTAATGACATGCGCTTGCATTGTCTGAGGTTGAAACTGAGTGGAACTCGTTGTCTGCTGCTCAGAGAGAGTTCAAGTCGTTTGCATGCATTGTCATTTTCATTAGATAGTAAAGCATCGGACAATTTTGATTTTGGGTCTTTCAAGTTCTCTTTCAGTTTAGGTGCGCATTGCAATGTACATGTCATGTTGTTCTGATGAATTTACTGTAAAGGCCGTTCTATGAATTTAATTGGACGTCGGACTCGCACCTCTGTAACTTTGAAATTGATTGACTTGATTGATATTCAAATGCTTTGTTGAGGCTCGCCGGACGCTGCTCAATGGCTTCTACAAGTGAAGGCGCTCACGGCTTGTTTGATATGAGAACTTAGCTAGTATGCTTCTGTGCATTCATGTTTGAAGTTTGTTCATGAGCTTTGCTTGACATGGCTGTCTTGTTATTGTTACATGCTTTGCTGACCTGGCCTTTGACCTCATAATAGGGTGGTTCGCATGTCACATTGTGCACAAGACATTGCATTGAAACATATTGAAACATTGCATGAAGCATTGACGTGATGTTGGACGCCGGACTAACACCTCTTCAATCACCATTCCAATGAATCAGATCAATCAAAGATTTGTCAATTTGACTGACAGAACATTTGCTAGTTACTTGAGCGAACCACGCTGCAAACACATCCAGAACCTCACCCTCCAGCCACGCCTGCGAATGATTGCGCGGACATCATTCTGGTGGCTTGGGGCGCTGACAGAACCTATGACATTCGAGGTATCTCAGCGTGAATGGGAAGGTGTGCATTTCACTGTTGATGATGTGTATCAGTGACATGCAGGCAAGTATTCTATAACGGTCTGTTCATTTGTTCTAGAACATCAGGACGTGGAGATTGGCAGAAGGGGCACGAGTGTCTTCCAGGATTCTACAAACGTGCCTTGGGCGCTTTGTGATTGTCGGTGGATTTGTTGTGAGCTGCATGTCACTGAAATTGGTCAGTTGAGCGGTGTGCAAACTGTTTGTTGGGGCCTAGGCAAATTCCGTGGTAGCACTCAAATTCAATTTGATGTTCGCGAGCTTTGGGAGAATCCTGCAGACACCTTCGAGCAGTGGCAGGCCAATGAACAGGGAGGAAACCATAGCGGCGCCTTTGTTGCATTTGAGTCAAGGTGGTAGTCACTGTTGTGATTGTGGATGTCTTGGACAGCCATTGAAACTTGTTGACCGCCGGACGAGTTGTGAACACATTGATTGAATGAATCAACAAATCAAATGATTCTGTGGAGGAAAGTTTGAATTGGTGTCCTGGCCCTGATAGGCAATATCCTCAGGGATGTGTGGTCCTTGAAGGAGATCCTCTGGCAGCCTGGCGCTCGCTTGGTCCTGGAGCTGCTCTATGACATTTGCATGTCCCACTGCAAGCGGCACCAAAGGAAACACCAGTTGATCCTTCAGATTATATGTATCCGGGCTGCGCAAATTGTTCACTACTAAAAAGGTTGTTGGAACTTCCTCGCTCTAGTCTTTTCCTGGCTTGATGTGAGGCACTCAAGGGAGACATAGGTCGGCGACCTGCTGCTTGGCTTTGGCCTATGTGTTGGGCTGCATCTGGTCTCTGCCATCATGTTCACAAAGTCTTAGCTATAGCTTTCATTCACAATATATTGTGGCCCTTTTGATCTTCTTGTGTCAAACTGCTGTGTCATCTTGATTGATAGTTTGTTGCTTCAACAGACAGCGTGACCTCCCATGGACGATGCAGGATGAGGAAGTGACCAAGTTCTTGGACGACTTCAAGCAGGAGATGGAATGGCAGGAGTGGCAGTGGAGTGATGTCACCTGGAGGTCTTGGCGTCAGGAAGAGAGGACTGAAGAGTGGAAGGAGAAGACGCCGGACGAGAAGGCTGGTATGTAAATGGAATTTGTATGTCAGCCATTTGTGTTGCTGCAACATTTCATGCGCATATCATCACATCTTTGAAGCACTTGCCACTGGAGGTGCGGGATGAGTTCTGGGAGTTGGACTATGAGATCACGACCATCTTCCTGAACTTCAACTTCGACCGCAACGCGTGGATCGCCAACTGTCTGCAACTATCAAATCTCAAATAGAAACATATGATGAATGCACATATGACTTGCATGACATCTAGTTCCAATGTGTGATGTCTTGGGCCAGCCATTGAAACTTGTTGACTGCCTGTAGAATTGATTCTTTGCTGTACATGTGAGCATTGATTCCTTGTGTGACATCTCAGGGCATGCTCAACCTCTACAAATATTCCGACGCCGGACAGCGCTTCGCGCGCGACTTTGCTACGCAATGTCTCAATCAACAAAGTCCTCATCTCCGTCCGTCTCACCGCTGGCGCAACCCGAATGCAGTGTGTGCGAAAATGGTGCACGAGAAATGGGAAATGGCCAGAAACTTGGCTGCTTTTGGGGAGTTGCGCATTCATTGACTAGTTATTGTCCTATCATTGACATGAGCAGTTGCTAAGCCTTGCAAATGCATCTCATCTTGTTGTTTATCTCAGGACAGGAGATGGAATCATATGCTTCACCATGGAAGAGGAGCTGAGCCGCTGGCAGTGATGGCAAGTGAGGTTCTAGGGTCTTCCGCCGGACGTTTTTAAAGTGGTGGCTCAGAAAGGTACCAGTCAAAGAAGTTGAATAGCCTCTTAAAGTAAGAAGAATATAATTCACTTCCGCCGGACATTTCTGAGCCATCATGGATCCTTGAAACGCCTACAACAGGCGCAAGCAAAATAGAAAAAACAACAACTTGGTTGTCTCATCTTTGCTTTGAGTTGTGTACTTGTTCATGGCTTCATTTGTTGCGGTCAAATTGAATTTGTTGTAGTGAGTTGCATGAGCAGCGCCGGAGAGTGCATGAGTGCATTGTTGCATTTGTTACTTTCAACGCTTCATTTGTTCCTGGCTTGTGCTTGCCAGGTGCGTTTATGGAGAGCATCGTGACTCGTTTGAGGAACCCATAGCGCTTCCCAAGCAAATCGAATGGCGTCCGACATTTACTTAGTGTTTGTGTGCTTTGCTTTAGAAGTTATTGAAAAGCAGTGAACATCATATATATAATCTAAACTTAGCAAGCTCAATATTTTGCATCTTGTTTTGCAAAGTCCGGCGAAGTAAAAAAACATATATAATGATTGCATGATCGCATGTCATGACGTGATGTCCGGCGGAAAGCGACAAAGCCACGCAAAACCTTTTCAAAGGAACATAAAGGAAGTTCAAAGCACAAAGCGAAAGCCACGCAAAACCTGTTCAAAGGAAGGTCTAAGTTTTTAAGTGTAGGTCACAACACATCACCACACATCGACAAAGAACGAAGGCTCCAAACACTTGATACAAGGCAAAACATTTACATCTAGACGGTACACAAAGATTTTACAAATTCAACATAAGATCTACCAGACAACAACAAAGACAGCTAAAGTTAAAGTTGAATTTGCATATGAAAGAAATTTTCTAGATTTTGCGAAGATCAACGGCAGAAAGCGCAAAACACTTTCCCACACATTCCCTCAGTTTTCCCCCTACACATCAAATGAACAGGTAGCCGATCTAGACCCCCCTGATCTGGTCCCCACCTTTTGTTTGGGGAGCTTCAAACCTTGTCCTGTCCGCCGGACTCGACCCGCCAATGCTGGCGGCACAAGCTCCCGCACTCACTGTTTGATGCCCTGGGCTCAAAAAGGTTCAGATCCGACTTTTGTCCTCCGGACTCAAGCTTTGTTGCTGCTGACAGTTTTTGGATGTTGACATGTGTTGGCATTTGCTTTTGACATGTGTCAGTTTTTGGATCAAGGCTTTGTGGGGAGTCACTGTGCAACATGGGTGAACGTGTTCGATACCCATTCACTATGATGTGGAAGAGTGACCTGATGTCAGCGGAGGAGATGAGTCGTTTTGTGGAGGCTTTGCAGCCTCAAGATCTTTGCTTTGGGCCGACTCTAGTCTTGACACTGACAAGTTTGCATAGACAGGATTTATGGGTACTGAGTCTGCGAAGTCAAGGATTGAGCCCTTTTCCACAGATGCTGCTTTTGCTGAGTGGGCTCGCGTCGGACTTTTTGATGAGCCTTGGTGTGGTACCCCGAGACCGCCGGACTATGTGAGAAAAGTGTGTGGCTGCGCTTTGGTTCAGTTGTGCGCCTGCGATTGATCATGTTCATTCTCACACGATAATCTTGATTTGACTTGTGTTCTGACATGCTACAATCTACAGCCTTTGCTCAGGGGCTGTGCTGGGGTGCTGGTGTTGAAATATATTTTAAATTAGAAACATTCCCAAAGACATCCCAGAGTCAATTTTTATCCAGAGTCTGTTTTAAAAAGATCCTTGATAGGAACCTTTCCTTCTCCAAAAAAGCATGAAAAACTCTTTGAGACCCAACTCATCCAAGGTCCAGAGTCCAGTGAAGACCCACCGTCCCCCCGGTACCCTTCGGAAAGCCTTCAATGCCCCCCAAACTCCACACTTCACAGTCCTATGACTGTTGCGTCACTGCTTGACTAGGACAGGTACCACCACAAAACCATCGATTGGTGTACTCAATCGAAAACTTGTTTGAACGGCCAAGGATGAGAACTGCCAAATGCCAATTCCGCATAGGCATCGCAAGCAACCCTTTTCACACTCTTGCAGTAGATGCCTGTAACAAAACTCCAAGCAGTGTCCTTTTCATACGCCGCGTTAATTAAAGGATCACATGCTTGAAAGCTGGAAGAATATACAATCGCCGTTCCTCTTCTTTAGACCGATGAAGCAATCAATACACTTGGCATCATGTGTCCAAAATTATTTATGACCTGTTACCTCAGAAACCAAAGCGAGGAACATGCTGTGTCCCATTGCAAACGCTAACGCGGCGCTAGTTGCAACGGGACTGAGAAAGTTCAGTGGCCGAGCATATCCTTGCTCCCTTTTCTTATGCCGCAAACGTCCCTTTCCAGCCAGTTGTGCAAGAATCCCACCGGCAAGCAAGCGCCGAAAGAATCCAACAGTGTAGATTGAAAGCTGGTGGGAAGCCCTTACTGGCTTTTTGCCCTTCGCCCGGGCCCCCTTCCCAAGCTGGAGTGAACCGTTTCCACTTTTGGGTATCTGATCGTGGCAACATGTCGGCGAGTTTGCAGCTGACTTGAAACTGGGAATGATCCTTTCCAGCAGGGATGGGGGGTGGTGGGCGGGGCGAAGGACGTTTTGGGGCAGCCAACTCATTCTTCAGAGATGGTCAGTTCGAGTTGTTCTGACTTTGAGTTGAAAATGCTTGTGGCTCCTTGGCGTCGCACACTGCGTTCCGATGCATCAAGCAGCACTCGCGTCCGGTAGTCCGAACCCAATTCTCCATAGATGCTAAGAGTAGACAGTGCATGAACGAACCTGGAGAAAATGGGATGTAAATCAAAATTGCACATGTGGAGCACAAGCTCAGATACCTAGAGCTAGAATTTAGAGGAGGAATCATTCCGCTACATCCTTGGCGTCCGCACTTTCAGAGCTCACCTCGGACAAACATGGGAATGTCTTGACAAGCCTTCGAGTTGAGTCCTGTCAATCCTCAAGCCATCTGGTCAAAGACAAGACGTTGGTACGCGCGAAGTTTTGGTCATACACGTTGAGTTCCCACTTGAAACCTACAGCACTTTAACATGGAACTCGGAGACCTGAAGATTGCCGAACATGTGAGAATTCTGAGACCTGACCTGGTCCACGGCCACATGTCGTCGATTTCCACATGTGTCACATGTGTCACGTTCGACTTCCACTGTTCTTCTTGAGACCTGGTCTGCCATTCTCAAGTCCGCTTCCTCAGCTTCAGCCCAGCCTTGGGGGTTGTCTCGCCTGGCTTCACTATCAGGTCAATATGACATGATTGAACCTTTGTATACATCGAAAACGCATAAATAAAGAACATATATATATAACTTTTGTATATTTTAACCTTTTTATATATCATATGCAAAACTCTGAGCGGTGAATCTTGTCCATTAGTGGCTTCATCTCAAGCCCATATTTTTTGGAACCTCCCTCTCCTTTACACAAAACTTGCGGCCAAGGCACTATCTACCTCTTCGGACAAGTCTGCCCAGTTTGCTCTTGCCTTGGGATACACACAGTGATGGTCGATGGCACTACAGTACCTTGATGCGGTGGAACATGAAAGTTCATGATGGCAGTTGGGTTATCTTCACAAATTCTCACGCCATGTGTAGTTGACCCATTGCCCGTCATGTCACGTGTATGAAGTATGAAAATACAAAAAGCTAGACAAGCATAAGGATACTTACACAAGATATGTACAAACTGCAAAGGCACACGGGCCAGTGTTCAGGCAATGCCAAAGGGTGCAGCAATCTGCAAACCAGAACTGATCAAGAAATGATGCTTTGAAAGATCAAGTCAACAAGAATGAGAATAGTGAAGTAGATGAATTTGAATCGTTTCCCTTCATGGAGGTTCCAGAAGGCATCGAGATGAGCAATGAGCCCATGCGCCCTCAAGTCTCTTCGGGTCAATGTGGTTTGCATGGGACCAAGTTGGAAAAACCTCCTTGGCAAAGGTTGGGTAGGTGTTATAATACTAGTAGCTTCTTGTTACTAGTAGCGATGCCAGGAGCCCCTAGTAGCGTCCTTGCTCCTAGTAGTAAGGCCAGGAGCCCCTAGTAGCGTCCTTGTTATGGTAGGTTTTATAGTTGTTGGGTCATTCCATGTTGAGATGCCATTCAGCTTCTGCAGATGTGTCCCCCAAACGTCCAAAAGATTGTGGCAGCAGGTGCAGAGTAGCTGACATGGGTCGAAAGTCAAAAGCTAAGGCCATCAAATCTCTTCCAAGAACACAAAAACCTGCGAAACCAACACTCATCCAGTAAACAAGTGACCCAGAACCACACCTCCCTCATTGCTTCTGCACTCAATGCACACCCTCGTTCACCAGACCTTCCAACACTCCTTGTCGCGAAGGCACTACTTGTACCCGTGGTTGCTCAAGTGGAGGAGTGTGCGCTCTGGCTATGGTCTCAGCATTCGGATGCTTCGGACTTCGACGAAAAGTCCTTCACATAGCGTGGCACTTGTTCCAAGTAGCTTCTTGTTACTACTAGTAAGGCACTTGTTACTAGTAGCGTGGCACTTGTTCCTAGTAGCTTCTTGTGGGGCTGGTGCGTTCACAAGCCTTTTGTCCCGTCTCTGTCTGTGTATCAATCATGGCAAACTGACAGACACATCACCGCCTGAAAGAGGGGCAGAAACCGCTGGCTTATTCGAGCACTTTCCAATTGTATTGGTCAACCAAGATGCGGATGCTTCAGATCTGCAATGTCTTTGTTCTGGGTAAGACGCAAAGAAAGACTGTACAAACCCTTATCCTCGTGAAGTATTATCTAGTTTGGTGGGTGTTTCAATAATGCGCAAATGCTCGTACAATCGCCCAGTGCAATTCAATATGAAAGCCAATTGGTCGAGACTGTTTAAACCTGTTTGGGCCCCCCCTTTTTCTCACACACGTGAAAACGGAGATACATCTCTGTCTACAATCTATAGAATCCATAGAACCGTCCAAAGGAGCGCATAAGATCATAAGACTCAGTCGGCTCGGTGGTAGCGATCCCCCGCAGCTGGCTGGGCTTCCTGCCTTTGGTCCGCACATCTCCTAAACGGATCGGCCAACCCTGCGACCGAGGAATGAATTCGAAGGCAAAAGCTTGGCACGGAGGCACGAGCGAGCCTCAGCACCCTGAACTGGCAGGGAAGTGTTCCAAAAAGCGAGGTCCAAGCCACTCCTCTTGGGAGATGCTCCAAAATTCATGGAAGAGTGTTTCCGTGTTTCCTGCTCAGCGCCGCATTGCGACCCAAAGAAAAAGTCCGTCCTCGTGCAGAAATGGATCGTCAAGGATGGCCTCCCAGGTATGGCATCCAGGGTGAGGACTTTTTGAAAGATGTTTCACGTCTTTGAGCATAAGACATAGCTAGAGAATGAGTCATGAGCTTGGCATGCTTCACGTGGTTCACCTGGTTCACCTCTTTATCTGTCCACCTCTGAAGTCCGAAATAGCCCGGCAAGTTAGGACCAAAGGCTGCAAATCAGTTATCACGGCCATTGGAACAATCCTAGTAGCGTCCTTTGTTACTAGTAGTAAGGCCAGGAGCCCCTAGTAGCTTCTTGTTCCTAGTCCTTTGCAATCACGTAGCAACTCAACTCAACTCCTTTGCCACTCTTGAAATCATCTTCAGATACCAAGCACCCTCCGGGTCCTGAAGCGATCGCAGGGCTTCCGAGATCCCTGTCCTCATGTGGGTAAAAACCCGTGCCAGAACGTCCTGGCGGCGGCGCAGGACAAGTTCACAGCCAAGCTGGGTCGGAGGTTGGAGAGTAGTCTTGTCACTGGTATTCATTGTCTCTCCGCTGACAAACACACACATGAACTGATAGATGCAACATCAATACTGGCCTGTCAGCACGTCTTTTACAAAAATGAACGTCACCCCACAGATGTCGTCAAAAACAACTGCGTGGAGGCTGTGTACTGAAACCCCTTCAGGCCTTTGGAACAGTACTCCGGGTGGAGGCGTGTTCTTTCAAGAGCATAAGTTTTTGCTCGATGGAAAGAAACTCAGCAGGCCTAAGCCCAGGCTGAAACACCCCAAAGATTCAACAAGAGACAAGATGAGACTAGGTGCTTCTCGGATTTTGACACCACCATGCGGTGATGACTCTAAATGTGCTTCCTCCATGCAGTGCTCTTCAAGTGATGCAGCCATCATCTCCCCGAATTGCCTGTGATAGCTTAAAGTTCCTCGTGACGCACACTATTTGCTTTCATTGGAGGTCGCATGTGGGCCTTTGTACCCAAGGGATAAGTCAAAAACACACACAAAACAAAAAAGTGAACAAGGCTTGTCGAACGTGTTCACTAGCAATAAGAATGCTGACCGTTGAGTACTGCTAGAATTCCGCAGAACATGGTTATATAGTGGGTGGTTATATATAAAGATTTAAAATGTATGTCTACAGTATTGGGCCTCTTTTGGTTGTTCTCAATGGCGTTTCTGCCCGGTTGGGTATTTCTTGCGTTCAATCTGTTCGTCTGTGCACAATTCGAAAATGCTGAGTCGAGCTGTCAACTCAATATGAACACCTGTATGATGTCCTCCTCATTCTTTTGGTTTCTGCTTGAATCCTGTTGATTTCTGTCCATTCCTTGATGATTATAGTGTCCATTGAGAGATTCAATTTCTTTTGAGTCCTTTGGTTTTACTTTCACTACGTATGATTTCTTTTGAATGTATGTCCATTCCTTCCGACTGTTGACCGCTTTGATGTCCTTCTCATTCCCTTCGATCATTGTTGATTCTCTCTGCGTCCATGTTCAATTTAGTTTGATTCCCTTTGGATCAAAAACAATAAAAAGGAGTTGAATAGGAATGGAGAAGACACCTCTGGGTGTGAAGCTCTTCAGAATCTTCACAATTTCTCCGGTTTCAGGGGGGGTTATGTAGATTCGTGTCAACATTTGTCAACAATAATTATGGGAAGCGCAAGCTCAAAAGCAACTTTCTTTCATGGACAGGTCATCCGTTTGGTTCGTCCGTTGCACTTAGCTTCTGACATACATTCACCATGCCAATCAACCCACAAGCTTCGTGCCGTCCAGTCAGACCTCGGAGCCAACCGTAGCTACAGTACCAAGAAAAGGACATTGTCTTTTGGTAGACCGTGAGGAGTAGCTACAGTACCTAGTACCAAGTCTAAGTAGCTACTACCCCGACGAATTGCTCAGGCTGCTTCGCCTGAATGGCGGGGGGGAGCTTCCTTGAAGAAGTGCTCGCACCAATCATTTGGTTCCTAGATGTTTAGGGAAATTTAACAAGTTAAAGTACAGTTTCTAGGGAGGCCTCCGGCTCCAGTTATGGATGCCCCAATTCGCGACAATCATCTGGCTGCAATGATCCAGTTTTCCAAGCAAACTCGGCATGTCAACAAGTAGTTGGTGAGGCAAACGTAACGCCTTTTTGTACAAAGTACCAAACACCTTAGCCTGCAAATCGGCTGTCCGCAGCTAAGAACAGGAATGAATTGTGGGCACTTGGAAAACAGTACCTTCAGACCCCGCAAATGGAGGTGTGACCAGGCTCCGAAAGTGCCTTCTGATTCTGATGCCATTTGGATGGCCAAGTAAACTATTTATCGGCCAGGTTTCATGTGTCAGTCTGACATGAACCGCAATTAAAATGCGCAAAAGGATGCAAAAGAGATGCAAAAGGATGCCACAGGAGTGAATTGCGCTTATCCTCGCTGGATGGAGGCCTCCTCACCTACATACTCGGATGATCCAACAGTGCACCTAATAGCCCCTTAGAAATATCACCCAGGCCAACCCATCCCACCCTGTGGGGCGGTAGCGAGGTTGATAAGAACGCATCCTGACATGCAATTGGAGAGCATTGATTGGTTAAACGGGCAGCTCCAAATCCTTGATGTCTCTCTGGTCTCTTCTGGCAGGAGCATGACCATATTCTATACATGCACCGGCTCAAGACAAAGTGTTCAGAGGCCTCTGCCTCATTGCACTTGGAAAAAGAGAGTGGTCAAGGCCTTCTCTACTGCTCACTTCATGCAAATCAGAGGCTTGGCCTTGTCGCAAGGCCGGGAACATGTGGCGATGTCCTCGCAGTCATGTGTCGCATGCTGTCAGGATCCGGGTCCGGCAGGTCGAAGAAAGTCACGAAGAAATTTGCGTCTGTGAGGTGGGCCTCTTCGGCCAAAAGGACGGAAAGTGCGCAGGCGCAGGTCAACATGATCTATTGATAAGGCG